>PVKP010003378.1:0-109698 GCA_004027715.1 Plecturocebus donacophilus | reverse complement strand
CTCCTTTTTCTAATGTCTTAAGGTAGAAGCTAAAGTCTTTGACATGTGATCTTTATTTTTTTTTATACAGGCATTTAGTGCTAAAAATTTGTCCCTCTGTATTGCTTTATTAGCATCTCACAAATTTAACTCTGTTTTACTCTTGTTTTCATTCAGTTCAAAAATACTTTCTAATTTCCCTTTTGACTTCTTTTACCCATGGGTTATTTTAAAGTATATTATTTTGTTTTAAATATTTGGAGATTTCTCAGAAATATTTCTATTTGTTTAAAATTTAATTATGCTATGGAGAGAACATATTTTGCATGACATGATTCCCTTTAAATTTATTGATATTTGTTTTATTGCTCATAATATGACGTGTCTTGGTCAATTTCCCATGTGCATGTGAAAACAGTGTATATTTGTTGTTGTTGGGTGAAGTGTTCTATAAAAGCAATTAGGTCAAGTTGTTGACAATGTGCAAGTCTTCTATATTCTTACTAATTTTTCTGTCTTCTTATTCTGTCATTAATTATTGAGAGAGTTATTAAGATGTCTGACTTAATGGTGCAATTTTCTATTTTTCTACTTTCTAATCTTCCATTCTTTTCATTCTAATTCTATCTAGTTTGTGCCTTATATATACTGAAACTCTGTTATTAGGTTCATAACTCATTTCATGCTCTCTAAATAAATTGACACTTTTATAAATACTCTTTATCCATGCTAATTTTCTTTGCTCAGAAATCTACTTTAATTGGTATGAATATACTATTCCAATTATCTTTTGGTCAGTGTTAGTGTGGTGTATCTTTTTGCATCATTTCACTTTTAACCTATTTGTTACTTTATGCTTAAAGTGAATTTCTTGTAGAAAGCATATACAATCTAACAATTTTGCCTTTAATTGGGGTAATAAGATAATCACATTTAATAATAATAATCACATTTAATGTGATTATTTGAGTAGGTTTAAATCTGTCATCTTGATGCTTGTTTATTGTTTATCTATTCTTTTCTCCTCCTTTCCTCATTTTCTGCCTCTTTTTGGATTAATCAAAGTAAACAAATGTTTATGATTCCATTTTATCTCCCTTGTTGGCTTACTTACTATCATTCTTTGTTTAGCTATCTTAATGGTTGCTTTAAGGTTTCTTTAATTTCCCACAATTTTCAAGTTATATTATACCTCTTTACATATAGTATAAGAACTTATACTTGTGTACTTTGATTTCTCCTCTCCTAGTTTCTGCTATTTTTTCATTAACTTTACTTTTATAGCTATTATAAACCCCTCAATGCATTGCTATTGTTTTTGTTAGTCAATTATCAAAAAATTTTAAAATAGTCAATTATCTTTTAAAGATATTTAAATAATTTTTAAAAAATTGTATATGTTTTCCCCAAAATTACATTTTCCGGTCTTTTCATTTCCTTGTGTAGATTCATAGATCTATCTGTCTAAAACTTCCTTTAACATTTCTTATACTACGAGTATGCTGGTAATGAATTATTTCAGATTTTTTATGTTTAACCTTCAACTTTAAAAGATGTCTTTGTTGAATATAGAAATCTAGGTTGACCTTCAATGATCGAAATCTGCTGTCATCTCTGTCTTTGTTTTTTCTGTACATAATGTGACTTTGAACAATTCAGTAATGATGTTTAGGGGTTGGAGCTAATTTAGCTTCTTGGATATATGAATTTATAGTATATTTGCAAAATTTCGAGCCATTATTTCTTCAGATTTTTTCTGTTCCCCTTTGCTGACTCCAGGAACTGTAATGACATATATTTTAGACAAATTGAATTTGGCCTATAGCTTACTGACCCTTTGCTCATTTTGTTCTTGTTTTTACTGTTTTACTCTGCATTTCACTTTAAATTGTTTCTTTTGTCAAGTTTTCTAATTTTTTTATGCAGTATCTAATCTGCTGTTATTCCCATCCAGCATATGTTGCATCTCACATGGTAAATTTCATAACTAGAAGTTCAATTTGTTTATATACTGTATGTCTTTACATAATTTTCTGAACACACAGAGTACAGTTGTTTTAATTGCTTTAGTGACTTTTTCTTCTGATTATAATATCTGTGTCAGTTTTGATCACTTGTTTGATAGTTCTCTTTATTATGAGTTATATTTTGCTGTTTCTTTGTATGCCTGATCATTTTTCTTGGATGCCAGACATCATGAATTTTACCTTATAAGATGTTAGATATTTTTGTATTCCTGTAAATATTTTTTAACTTTGTTCTCGGACACAATTTAGTTAGTTGAAGAGCGTTTCATATTTTTGGATCATGTGTTCAACGTTTATTCTAGATAGGACCAGAGCAATGCTTGGTCTAAGGCTCATTCTCATGCTTGAGGCAAGATTGTTCTGTGCTTCCTACCCAGTGCCATGAATTATGTGATTTCCAGTATGGCTGGTGGGAAATGGCACCATTCTTGGCCCTGTGTGAGAACTGGACACTGTCACCCCTAATCATTTTGAGTGGTTCTTTTTCTGTCTTTGAGTATTTTCCTCACATGTATATATGATAATAGTTTAATTAATACTTTGAGAAAAACACCTGTTAGATTTCTTTCCCTGTAGCTTTTTCATCCTGGTATACTGTCTTGAGAACTCTAGCTACCTGGTCTCCCAATACTACCAGACTAACTCACTCAACGCGGGGAGTCTGCCAGCCTGTGCCTGGGTTTCCTTTCTTTGTATCACAGTTTGGAAAGTCTCTAAATTAGACAGTAGGAAAGTTTTGAAGCTTACCTTTTCTTTCTTGACTGTTTCTTGTCTCTCAGGGATACTCTCTTTTGTTGATGATGTCTAGTCTCTTGAAAGCTAGTGTTTCAAATATTTTGTCTGTTTCATGGTTGTTTCAGTTAAGTGGGTAAATCTGGTCCCCATTACTCTATCTTGGTTGGATAGAGTAATATCCAGTTTTTGCATTTTAACAATTTTTAAACAATCATTTCAGTGAGATTTCAATAGTATGTTATCAAAATTGTAAAGTGATCTCTAAGAACTGTTAATTAAAATTTTAATAAAAACAAAAATGGCATGGTACAGTATACACAAATAGGAGTGGCTGAGGCAGTAGGTTATTGCAGTAAAAAGAACACAGAAGCAATAATAGAAATATCTGGTTCTTGAACCAAGTCTCCCATTTATTAGCTCATGATATTTTAAGCTTTCCATTTTTCCTTAATTTTTTTATATACAGAAAAAAATTATTATACCTATTCTACCTTCTTCACAGAATTGCGGCAATCATTGAGATGATATATATAAAATTACTTGGAAAAATCATTTTATGAAAATATAAGATATCTTTAAAAGTTATGAAGTTTAATTTTATAAAATATTTATCAAAATATTTTTGTAATACATAATCCATATATATTTCCTATATCATTTATAAGTTTCACAGGAAAAGTCTGTAATATGAAAACACTTACGGTCCTAATGGATTATAAAATCACCATAAAACTATATTCAAATATATTTGTATGTTTAATTCATTTGAAATTATTTAATTTCTGTTCTCTTTTATACACATATATTCCTATCTTTCATGATTTTGTCTATATAATCCAATAAAGATTAAACTAATGATGAAATAGCATTATGGAAAGAAATAAAGCTATATTTAAATGACAGATCTTTTTATGGTATTGATTCCAAATTGTGAGACCTATTGCTTTTAAAAGCATAACTTCAAACACAATGCTAAATTTGCTTTAAATATAACTATGCAATTATTGAAAGTAATCTTTTCATTTATATTAAAGATGAAAGATGATTTGTGATAATGCATAGGCTATTTTCCTGTCATCGTAATTGAGCTTATTCACTAAACTGAATTAACAACAAAGAGATGATCAGGGAGCTTGCCCACTGACATCCTATTACACATATAACTAGTGATAAAAATTTTAGAATGCAGCTTACGCTGCTAAAATACTTTTGCTTTCATAAAATGCCATATGCATTCATATTTTCATGTGAATATATTATTATAAGATCCTGGAATACACTTACTCTAATTTAGCCAACTAGGAATAAAATTCTGACTTGGTAAAACTTATTCATTGCTCTGTTTGCTTACATTAATACTAGTGTTAAAGATCTATCCTAACCAGTTTAGGAATTCAGCCTAAAAGTCAGACGAATTTGAGTTGAGATATTGGTTCCAGTAACAGGGTTGCCAGATGAAATACAAGATGCTCAGCTACATTTGACATTCAGATGAACAACAAATAATTTTTTGGTGTACGTATGTTCCATGCCGTATTTAAGACATACGTATACTAAAAATATTCATCTAAAAAATCTGAAATTCAAATGTATCTGGGCATCCTGTATTTTTATTTGCTAAATCTGGCAATCCTGTCTTCCATCATTCACCAGCTAAGTGTCAATCCATTTTATTCGTTGACGATTTTAGTCCCTGGATTGAGTAGTTCCCCTCAAAACTAGTTCGGTCTGGATGACTTCAATTCCTCTATATAACATTTCCAATACTTTGGTCTCTCACTTCTTTGATCTCTTTTTCTACAGAGATCTTGAGCCTTATTACATTAGTCACACTTCTACATGATTGTATTCTAGACCTCTTCATTCCAAATATTCATACTTCCTTTATAATCTTCAATTTCAAGTCTTTACTCTCCAACTAACCCTTCCTAATTTTCTGTATATCTTTAAACTTTGTTCTGGGACACAGTTTAGTTAGTTGAAGAGAGTTTGATATTTTCGGATCATGTGTTTAAGGTTTATTCTAGATGGGACCAGAGACATGTTTGATCTAAGGCTAATTTTCATGATTGAGGCAAGATTGTTCTGTGCTTCCTACCCAATGCCATAAATTATGTGATTTCCGGTATGGCTGGTGGGAAATGGCACCATTCTTGGCCCTCTTTGAAGATCCCAACTCCAATATTTGTTTTTCTTACTCTACCATTCATTGATTCTTCCCATAATTCATAGCATTTCAATACCTTCATCCTAGATGTTCTTAATTCTCTCCTTACTCAGTAGACACCACAGTCCTCCCTGAAATTATTATACAAAGCCAGACTACCTGACTTTTAAGAGCATTTCCTTGCCTTCACCATTTACTAGCTGTAAACTCCAATAAGTTACCAAATCATTCTGTATCAGTTTACTATTAAATAGCAACAGTAATAGTTAGATATATCATATTAAATTATTATGATGAATAAATAATTTATGTAAGATACTTAGAATAGCTCCTTTCTGGTACACAGTATGCATTTGTATTAGTCTGTTTTCTGTTGCTTATTACACAATATCTCAAATGGAATGATTTATAAAGAAAAATAGTTTATTTCTTATAGTTCTAGTGGCTGAAATGTCCAAGGTTGTGGCGCCTCAAGTGGTGAGAACCTTCTTGCTAGTGGAAACTTTCTGGAGTTCTGAGATGACACAGGATACCACATGCAGGGGGTCTGAACATGCAAACATGCTATCTTATGTCTCTCTTTCTGTTCTTATAAAGCTACCAGTTCCCTTCCCATGATAACCCATTAATCCTCAGCAGTAACATTATTATCCTCAAAAATGTCCAAATGCTTTTGTTCAGACACTCAAATCCTTGCTCCACTAACTCTATTTAAATCCAACTATACTCTGTATATGCACAAATAAAACTAGAGGGGTTTTGCTTTTAATTAATAACTGTGAACCTCAAATTGGCCCTTTCTACTGCCTAGAAATTCAATTGCATGTCCAAGACTGATTCCATCTTCCCTTCACATTTTCTCTTTGCTCAACAACTTTGCTTGTGTCTCCATACTTATATATTCTTGGCTGAGGAAATGTAAGCAGTCAGAAGAGAAAAACTCGTGGTTAACTTCCATGACATTTCTTAGTCAGAGTGTGTCAGGCAGTCACACTCTGTTAAATATTTAGATGTGGCCAGGCGCGATGGCTCCTGACTGTAATCCCAGCACTTTGGGAAGCCGAGGCCGGGGGATCACGAGGTCAAGAGATCAAGACCATCCTGGCCAACACTCTGAAACCACGTCTCTACTAGAAATACAAAAATTAGCTGGGCATGGTGGTGGGTGCCTGTAGTCCCAGCTAATTGGGAGGCTGAGGCAGGAGAATCACTTGAACCCGGGAAGTGGAGGTTGCAGTGAGCCACAGCCTGACGACAGAGTGAAACACCGTCTCAAAAAAAACCCCCAAAAATCCTTAGACATATTTTCATGTTTCTTTTCTTTTTCTGCCTGTTATTTGCAGGTAAAGCTACACTGCTTTTAATATGTTTTATTTGAGAATAAGAAATGGCTTATATTTAACATGTTTTGATAAATGTAAATAAATATTTCAGATTTGATCATAGCTTGCTTATTGAGATTTGCAAGATGAGAACCTCTTATTTTTACTTAAATTCACAGACTCACAGCTACATTCCTATAATCTGAGTCTGCTCATATCCTCAGGCTTCCCTTGCTTTACGCTGAATGAGCTCTCAGTGGCTCCACCTTGACCAATCCCCTCATTTATCTGTTGCATCTTCTCCCCCACTGTATGATGGATATCTAATAGGCACCTCAAAGTTAAAATGTTTAAAAACCATGCTTCTGATTTCTCTAGCAGATTACTCATATCAGGAAATGGGCAGCTTCATCCTTACAACTCCTCAGAACAGAGCACTTGAGTTGTAGTTTCCTCTAATGATGCGTATCTTCTGCACAAGGCCCTGAGAGCCTGTTGCCCACTAAAAGTTACTTACCTAATCCTTAGCTTTATTATCTGAAAAAAGTAGATAATAAATAATAATACCTATCAAAAATCCTGAGGAAAATTAAATCAGTAAGGCATGACAAGTACTGACCACAGTGTCTGCTGTAAATATTCAATAAATGTTTGTAGCTATTTTTACTATTATTGATACTCTTCTTTCCTCCTCCTCCATGAAATGGATCTAGATTATGCTAATCTAGATTCATATATATGTGTGTAGATACATATACACACACATGTACCTAAATATAGATTATAAAATGTTTAAATGCCATCACATATCTATTGACACACACAAAATATGATATACCATTTGTTCCAGTTCTGCAGAAGAACAATTCTTGTTGAATTGCTTATGTGAGGTTTGTTCGAGAGGTACCTAGAGCATCTCATTGTGAGAGAAAAGTAGTGCTAAGAGTCAACTTCAGCCAGACTTCCTAAACTCAAATTTTGCCTCCATTATGATACTAATGAAGTCTAATCCCTCAGTTTTCTCATTTGTAATTTGGGTATTATAATAGTACCTCCTCATAAGATTATTCATTTATTTTATATTTGAAGTGTATTTACCACAGTCACTGGCATGAGTAAATGCTTTCCAAATATTATCATTTTTATTTTTATTGTAATAAAATGGTCTTCTCCATGAGAAGGTTTTAATCTATAAATTCAAGGGATTGTGTTATAACTCACCCCTCTGAAAGATGTTATGGTCAATGCATATGGGAATCATTTATCATAACCAAAACTATAAATCATGGCATGATTTGGCCATTTTTGTATATATATATTTCTGAAACAAAAGGGTGAACATTAATTATATGTTGTGCGGTAAGTTTTGTTGTGAAGTACGGTAGTGAGTAAGCTGACCCAGTTCCTGCCTTCCTAGAACTTATGGTATAAAACAAGTATAAAACATCACATAAGTAGTGACTTATGCCTAACTATGTCTTTTCTTTATGATATCCATGTTGGATTAAGGCTTGGACCAATTTTGTAGCATATTAGATTATATTAGTTCATTTTCATACTGCTGATAAAGACATACCCAAGACTGGGAAGAAAAAGAGGTTTAATTGAACTTACAATTCCACATGGCTGGGCAGGCCTCAGAATCATGGTGGGAGGTGGAAGGCACTTCTTACGTGGTGGTAGCAAGAGAAAAAATGAGGAAGAAGCAAAAGCAGAAACACTTGAAAAACCCATCAGATCTCATGAGACTTATCCACTGTAATGAGAATATCATGGGAAAGACCATCACCCATGATTCAATTACCTCCTCCTGGGTCCCTTCCACAACATATGGGAATTCTGAGAGAGAAAATCCAAGTTGAGATTTGGGTGGGGACACAGCCAAACCATATCATTCCACCACTGGCCTCTCCAAATCTCATGTCCTCACATTTCAAAGCAATCATACCTTCCCAACAGTCCCCCAGTCTTAACTTATTTTAACATTAACCCAAAAGCCCACAGTCCAAAGTCTCATCTGAGATAAGGCAAGTTTCTTCCCCTATGAGCCTGTAAAATCAAAAGCAAGCTAGTTCTTCCTAGATACAATGGGAGTACAGGTATTTGGTAAATACAGCCATTTCAAATGGGAGAAATTGGCCAAAATGAAGGGGTTACAGGGCCCATGCAAGTCCAAAATTCAGTGGGGCAATCAAATTAAAAAGCTCCAAAATCATCTCCTTTGACTCCAGGTCTTACATCCAGGTCATGCTGATGGGTTCCTACGTTCTTGGGCAGCTTTGCTCTTGTGGCTTTGCAGAATACAGCCTCTCTCCAGGCTGCTTTCACAGGCAGGTGTTGTCTGCAGCTTTTCCAGGCACATGGTGCAGGCTGCCAGTGGATCTACCATTCTGGAGTCTGGAGGTTGGTGACCCTTTTCTCACAGCTCCACTGGGCAGTGACCCACTAGGGACTTTGTGTAGGGACTCCAACCCCACATTTCCCTTTCTCACTGCCCTAGCAGAGGTTCTTTGTCAGGGCCCTGACCCTGCAGCAAACTTTTGCCTGGGCATCTAGACGATTCCATACATCTTCTGAAATCTAAATGGAGGTCTCCAAACCTCAATTCTTGACTTCTGTTCACCCACAGGCTCAACAGTACTTTGGCCCCTTTCAGCTATGGTTGGAGCAGCTGGGACACAGGGCACCAACTCCCTAGGCTGCACACAACATAGGAACCCTGGGCCTGGCCCACAAAACCATGTTTTCCTCCTGGGCCTCTAGGCCTGTAATAAGAGGGGCTGATGTGAAGGTTTCTCACATGGCCTGGAGACACTTTCCTCATGGTCCTGGGAATTAACATTAGGCTTCTGGTTACTTATGCAAAGTTCTGCAGCTGGCTTGAATTTCTCCTTAGTAAATGGCTTTTTCTTTTCCACTGCATTGTCAGACTGCAAATTTTCTGAACTTTCATGCTTTGTTTCCCTTATAAAACTGAATGCTTTTAACAGTACCCAAGTTACCTTTTGAATGCTTTGCTGCTTAGAAATGTCTTCCTCCAGACACCCTAACTTGCCTCTCTCAAATTCAAAGTTCCACAAATCTCTAGGACAGGGGCAGCCAGTCTCTTTGCTAAAATGTAACAAGAGTCACCTTTGCTCAAGTTCCTTATCTCCATCTGAGACCACTTCAGCCTGGACCTTATTGTCGATATTGTTATCAGGTTTTTGGTCAGTGCCATTCAACAAGTCTCTAGGGAGTTCCAAACTTTTCCACATTGTCCTGTCTTCTTCTGAGCCCTCCAAACCGTCCCAACCTCTGCCTGCTACACAGTTCCAAAGTTGCTTCTACATTTTCGAGTATCTTTTCAGCAACGTCCCACTCCACTGGTACCAGGTTATAGGCTGCCAGTTTTTACGACCCACTGGGATGCGTTGAATAGAGTGGTACACTTTCTTCAGGTTTCCCCACACCATTCCTTACATAACTGGTGAAATCTAATTTTGTCTCTCTTCTATGCAAGTAGATGGTACTTCTGAGTCGAAATAAATTTGGGGAAAAAAACTCTCATCACAATGCTAGCGGTCCCAGTGGAGTATTTTGCATCTTGTAGAGGCAGGTCACAAGTAGAACTATAGATTATGCCTCCCAGCCTGAGAAAGGCAGTTGGCAGATGCCTGCAGTCAGCAGGTGTAGGCAGTTAGGATATTGAAGAAAAATGATACCCAGCATCTTGTTGTTGATTAGGAACCAGTGATTCACTTTATTACCTAACCATTAAACCCTTAAATGTGCTTCCCAAGTAATTGTCAAAAAACTGAAAATAAAACCTAAAGAAATTGAAGAACATTTTGCTTATATAGTAGTCAAAAAAGAAAACAAACTGAAGTATCACAAAATAAGTGTAGGTTAGTCACAGCTTTTCTTGTGCAGAACACTGTGAAAAGAAAGAATATTTCAAATAACTTAGGTGTTATGTTCAAAACATGTAATACATTTAAAATTTAAATATAAAGAGGTTTATTAGTAATAGTAAGAGCACACACCCACTCCCATCAAATACATTTTGTACAAATACCTTAAAATATCAATTAGAAAAAGGGTTCCACATTATTAGCTTGCCCGGTGGCTATAAGACTTGCTCTGGCTATGATGAAGAATATGCATATGAGAACTTTAAAATGTTTAATGAATCCCACTCCTGCCTTTCTTAGGGCAAGTCACTTTTATGTTTAACATTCAGAGGCCCAAGTTTACAGCTCTGAGTAAAACTTAACATCTTTCACAGTTAAAGCCTTAGATTCTAATTCTACCATACATGTAGATGATATAATTTCAGAGACTGTAGATTATTTTCTTATTTTTTAAAAAATAACTAAGAATTACATGGCAGCTGAGAGCCCTAGAAATTCAGTCCTAGACGCTTTGTAGTTCACATTCATAGGAATGCCCCAAATGGCACCCAGAAGAGTCTTCCTTCGTAGCGTTACTATTCTTACCCACACAGTCTACCTCGCTAATCAAAGAGCTCAATAGCATTTGGATCATTTTACGACCTGAAGTAGATTGAATATGCATAAGAAGTTGACCTTGGACTTCTCAGTGTATGTTAATCCATGGTAACCTTCCATGATATTTCTTAGTAGGAATGTGTCAGGTAGTCACACTCTGTTCAATACTTAGATGTATTTTCATATGTTTCTTTTCTTTTCCTGCCTGTTATTTGCAGGTATAGCTATACTGCTCTAATGTGTTTTATTTGAAAGTAAGAAATGGCTTATAGTTAATTTACATTTTGATAATATTTCTTTTTCTGCCTGTTATTTGTAGGTATAGCTATACTGCTTTTAATATGTTTTATTTGAAAGCAAGAAATGGCTTATAATTTACATTTGATAAATGTAAAAATATTTCAAATTTGATCAAAGCTTGCTTATTGGGATTTGCAAGATGAGAACCTCTTATTTTTACTTAAATGCTTATGTACTATACCCATGATTTAGCTCAGTATTTTCTAGCAACAATTTGATGACTGATGTCTTTAAGAACTTTTTCCATCCATAAGCTTATTCCCATTTGTATGATCTTTGCTTGTAGTTCATATGGTTTTTTAAAAACTTTGGTCCTCTGTTTGTAGAGTGTGAGGTATCTATTATTAATGAAATATTGGGGAATTTTTTTTTTCAAATTGTCTTGAGAGAATAATGTTCTCTTACTCTGAAAAAAAAAGTCCTTAAGAGTGGAGCATTCTTCCAGGAAAATCATTATATCCACATATGTTCATAAGATACACTATTAAATTTAGTAGTCCCATCACATGTGAGCCTCAGATATTGTTGCTTTAATGCATTCCCTCACTACTTTGATAAAAGCCTTAAGATGTTGCCACTAGTTCTTTGATGATTTCCTCTGATGTTACAGTACTTCTCTTTTCTACTCCCAAAAAATCTGTTTTGCATAAACATGAGAATTCAAGGCAGTTTGAGTTAACGAGTGCAAAGATTCAAGTTTTAGCAACAAAAGTACATATATTTGTAATCAACTCTCTCACATATTATTGTCATCTCTCTCAACGTAAGGAAAGTTTATTTTAGATTTCTGAAGAATGAGTCATTAGCTTTAACAGAAGTCCAAACATGTCATTCAGTTTTATAATTTTGACGTTTATTCAGCAATTTCCCAATTGAATTAATGAGATTTCTTAATGGAATTTAGAGGGAGAAGAGTCATATTGACCTAGATAGTGACTTATTCTGATTCATTTTCCCCATCATCCCTACCTGACTTCTGAATGAGTCCCACATACTGTTGGATTCAGACATGGAAGATTTTTTAAAAAATGTTTAGTTCAAGTTTCCAAATAATTTTGCCACAATTATGATTAATAAAAAGTCATTATGGATTATTAATTATGTCCAAGGTTAAGTTTAATATAGCTGTAGGGATAAACTATTAACAAATCAATCATGAATTCAAATTTGTCCATTTTAATTGCAAAGTTTTACTTTCAAATAAACACCTAATATTCAGAATTAAATAACATTAGCTCAACAACTCTGAACATACTCATGATAATGGGATGTTAGCTATCTTATATGACTTCTCTTTTTGTCAATGTCTGGTCAAAATTATCTACACTGTATGTTTTCCTGAATCTACATAAACTAGTTGTTTCCTCTTCATATCCAATGCAATTCTTCTAACACTTATGTTGTATTATATACATATTCTAAAGGCAAGAATGTTCTTCCATTGCTCTATTCTAGAGAAGAATGCCATTCTACCAACTCTCAGTAGTAACTGTGAGATTGCATTTATCTCATTGTGCTAAAATGTCATTTTCACTTTGCCACCTATACTCTGTGAATTGATTATATAGATGTCTAAAATCTAACTGTGTTGGCTACATTCATCTGTTTTTTTTTTCTTTAAAATTAAGGTTACTAGGCACCTCTTCCATTGTTGTTTTTTCCCTGTCACACTTGTGTTTTCCTAATGCCTGATTTGTAGCTTTGTATCAGATTGTCAGCAGAAGGTGAATAATTGAAGGTTTGCACATTGCGTGAGAGATGCATCTCTGATCCTTTGTTTTGGGAACTGGCCGATTGTGCAGCTCTGTCCTGGAGGGGTTAGAGTCACCAACAGCCATAATGTTTGCATGTGTGCATGTGTCTGTGTGTGTGTATGTGCTGTCTTTGTTTCAGAGCTATGTCTGAAACAGGAAGAGCATCACAAGGACTGTAATACCTATGATCTCTGGGTTTTTCAAAGCTCTGCCTGCTTTAAGTAGAAACCAGACAATGAAGTACAGTTTTTTATGTGATCAGGAAGATATAAACACAGGAGAAGTGAATTACTTCTGAGCTTACCATTACTTGTCATAGATTTTCACATGTACCATCGTGGTCACTGCTAATAACCAGCTCTTGTTTTCTCTTGTTTCTAATTGAAAGTTTCAAGGGGTTAACTTTTCCAATTTTCTAACTTTAAAATTTCTGAAGTGTATTATCTTTTTTTTTTTTTTAATCACTGCATTCCATAACATTTGTAAATGAAATCTCCTGGCACATAATACAAGTGCCCAAAATTACTTGAATCAGGAGCTGATAGTTCAATAAACTTGTGCTTATCTTTTATAATAGTTAGCTTCCTTTCTCTAGCAGTTTTGTTGGAAGTCTTTTTTTTTTTCTTTTTTTAAAATGCTTTCCTTTCTTTTCCTCATTAGTTGTTATCAGCAAAACAAAAGGAGACAATACGGGAAATGCAATACATATAAATCTTATATGAAAAGATAAAGCAACTCACATAGCTTATGCCCAGTGTAATTAGTATGTTTCTATACTAGTCTATACTAACATTCAGTTATTTACACTGTGGGAAAGAGTTCAGTTAGCAAACTTTACCGATCCTTTTCATCTCAGTGTCACAACAACAGATAGAGATTTGAGATGCATGAACTAAGTATTCTTGGAAATTAGGTATTAATATTTCCCCAGAAACCTCCACCAGACTAGAACATATTTTATTTTAAATTTCCTAAGCTGTGATGGTGTATCTAATTTATTTTGCTATTTGAACTCTGTCAAAATAAAAGTGAATAATGTTATTCTTTACCGTTTGACATAAAAATCACGATACATGCAAATACAGAGGCCATGCATGGAGTATATGAAATCGTGGTTTAACCATACTGGATGAGACTCAGATGCAGAGATGAGGCTGGGAAAATGCTTTGGAGAGAGACAGTTTCAACAGCCATGATGTTAGAGGCTAGGCATTGTGAGTGTGCTTTGCATTTGCCAGGTTCAATGTCATTGATTCAGGCACTTAAAGCTGACCAATACAACACTGTGTAATTTGGACATTATGATAGATTATTAACCTGGGGAGATATGATAAATAAAAATAAAGCACTAAAATATGATTATAAAGCAAAAATAATATTAAAATATCAAATATTTGCAATTTCTATTATATGTATTGCTATAAGCATTTAAAGGAAGGCATATCTAAAATACCTATTTGATACTTAGTTTGGCTTGTTTCTTTAGAAGCCAAAGAATATCTTTTATGAGATAAAATCTTGTTAATAGACAATATTAATATATCACTCTAGTTAATTATGTGTGTGTACATGTATTCACTTTTTAAAATAGAAAATAAGAACAAATGTTAGCTACTTACTAAAATACTATCAATTAAAACAAAAAGACTATTCCTGTCAATGCAATCATTTTCTTGGGATTTGTTGATAACTTTTACTGAAGTACTACGAGTCTTCTATTTTCCTTTGTTTTATTCCCACATGATGAAGCACCCACTGACCAAAAGGTTTTAGGACACCATTAACATTTCTTGGCACCAAGAGTATGAGTTATCCCTAAGAAAACATTTTATACTTTGTCTCTATCTTTGTCCAGATCACATCTAGATTTTTTGGATTACTGTGGAGTACATCCTGTTTTACCTGAGGAACAAGGGAAGCTTACCCCAGTTCTCCTCCTTTTTCTAGTTTTACCTTGTTGGACTTTATAGTTCCATCACGTTAAAACTATCAACCAAAAATTATAAATTCAAACAAGAAGTGTGCATTGATTATTCTTTTGTATTGAAGGACTTTTTTTAACATCTAAAATAATAAAAGAACTCAAAATGGAATTTTATATTAAAGGGCATTTTTTAACCTCTAAAGGAATTTTAAAAACTCAAAATAAGAAACGTAAAATTATTTCAACTTATTCCTTTTTTCTATTTCCCTGATTTTATTAACCTTTCCAAGTTTTCTTTCTTTAATAATAATTATACTGTTATAATTATTATTTTCTGTGGAAAACTGTCTGCTTGCTTGTAGTAAATTTGTGAAATGTCTCTGTCATAGTTTGATGATCCTCTGAAAGATAACAATTTTCTCCTTGGAGATAGATTCTGGAAGGTGTTTTTGACATATATCTTGAGAACAAGGATCCTCATACTACTGATGAACACACACACATGTACGCACACATACAAACACAGAAGTTTCTTCTGTTTTATTTTCTTATCCCCAGATCATGATTATCAAAGTTATTATCATCTTCAGCTATCTATCCACATACTCTCTCCTTTCTTTCTATAATTTCTTTCTTTTTTTTCCTTCTTCTTTCTTCTTATTTGTATTTATAGTTTAATGGTTAAGAATAGAGTGTACAGCTTATTATTTGATGGACTGAATTTGTTTCTTATTTGACATTATAGAAAAGCTAACTCTTATTAAGAGTGATTTTCTGGAAAAAGCTGATGTTAAAAACAATTAGCAGAATGTCATAGTCATTGGTCCTAATAACATATTCTAGTTATTCTCTCCTTAGTATATAGTTGGATTTCAGGTTAATTTCCTTTGAAGGAGGCATAACCATTGACTGCTTTGGTCAATGAATGATGGGCAGAAGTGATGAATGTCCCTTCTTGTAGAAACTTTAAAAACCTGTATATGGTTTTCTACATCCCGTTTCGTCTCTCAGTACTGCTGAAAGCATATTTGGAGATAGAGCCTCCATCATCTTGTGTCCTTGAGTAATTATGAGGAAAAGAACTTCCCCACTAATCCACTTTGGACATGTAGAGGATGAAATAACATTTTGTTTTTAATGCCCCATTCTTTTATGGAGTTGTTTGTTACACCAGCATATCCTAACCTACCCTGTCTGACAAAGAGGAACTGTACAATTTTGGCAGGCTCTAGAAGATTTGTCATTTTTCTAATCTCTAGGAAGCTACAATGTCAATCATGGGAGATGCCATCTCATTTGGAACATTTTAACATTACAAAGGAAAGAGCTTTACTTTTATCTCTTTTATGGGTAATATGTTCTCTAGTTTGAATATAGCTTGCTCACATGAGATGACAACCTCCATGAAATATTTCTGATTTTTGAAATTTCATACATAATCTTCCTCTCCCAATTTTAAATGTATCTTTCCTTCTTTACCTTCAGGATACATTATCTTCCAAATGCAAATGCCTTTGGGAAGAAGAATATTTTAAGTCTTATCAGTCGTTTATACCTTAGTGAGTAAGGTATGTAATGAATTAGAATGTTTTCTAAAAATAGTTTTAGATAGTGGCAAAAATGGGGAAATGATAAGGGATCATAGCACCTGTCTGGCAAAAGGGAAAAGGACACAGAGATTGCATGTTAAAGACAAGTTTTGCCTATTTCAAAATTTTTAGATGGACTGGTTCTTTGTTTAATACTCTAGTGTATGCCAAGATTAAATATAAGCTCTAGAGAAATTTTAGTCCTTGGCATTATAGAAGAATTAAATTGCATTAATGCCTTAAAGGTTTCTAGAAACTCCTTGTTCTTCTAAACTGATTTATGGGGGACAGAAAACTTGGGAAAGTCATTTGATTCTTTTGATTGATTTTACCCATTTCTCACAGAGCAATGATAAATACATATACTTCTGCTGACTGGTGAGATATTGATGAGTTGATGTTTCTGAAGCTCATTGAGGTAGATGAAATGCATTTTAGCAGTGAAAAAGTACTACTTTTGCAATTGTGTAGTGATATGCAAAATTGCAATGTGTTCCTCCATATTTTGCCTGACATGCTTCTTGTTAAGGACATAATAACTTTGGTAGAGTAAAACCTCATGCAGTTTTAAAGATATTTCAAAAGTTTACTGATATACTTACCAATATGCAATGAAGTAGTAAAAATCTTGGTAAGTTTCAATTTTAATCTTTTAGAGGGATGAACTCCTATTTTTTAGGTGGTTTGTAGTTCTTAAATGTTATTGGAAGCCAAGGTCAAATTTGACATTTAGTGTTTGTCTTAAAGTGTGATGTAGGCAAAGTCTGATATTATCACATAAAAGTAGGAAACCTCCACTTTCTAATTTCTTCTGTGTTTCTCAAACTGGTAATAACATCAGACTTTTGGATAATTAATGTCAATAATTTGCCAATAGATTTGATTATAATATTAACATCTCTCAATGTACAATTCTGATCCATGAGTAACATAAAAATTCTAGTTCTAGATGCCCATATCTGATTTAATTTTCTATAGTGTTTTCCATAGCGATATTAATTTTGGACTTTTTTTCTAAATTTCTTAGGAGAGATGGATCTTTTCCTTTGACTTAGATTTTTAGGAGGAAACCTAGATTTTTTTTCAGATTTAACTGATTAGAAGTTTTTCATTAATTAATGATTGTCTTTAACTGGCCTACTTGTTGCTAACAGAAAAGACATTATTATAGGCATAAAGACCCTCAACATCCCATGTACCCATTGCCATTAAACCCATGCCAAAATCCATTGCCATTAAAAAGATTTTTACCAATAGCCTTTTAATTTTGAGACTTCAATGAAAACAATTTTTCTTTCCTTTTTGGAGATCTATTATGAAATCTTCTCCTCTACTATTTCTTTACTTGCAGAACTACTTTCTGAGTCCATTTCCAAAAGTGTGTTAGCTGCCATTTGGCAAACAGCCTTTTTTTTTTTGCATTATCTGTTACTGTTATAACTTAAACATTATCTATTATCAACAATTGCCTTAGTGGCCAAAACATGTTTGACTTTGGAAACCTAGACAACGTCTGCTTTCATGGTATTTCTCATTCCAACATCCTGTGCCTGGCCAAAAGTCAGCGTAAGGAAAACAATCCTTTTATTCCTCATACCTGTTTTTGTTTTCTACTTTATATACTACCCCATTAAATTACTCTTTTTGTTATGGATTAATTTAAAACATGGATTATTTATCTTTAAAAATTGATTAGATTTTGATCTCCTTGAGGGTAAAGACATGGAGTGTTTATCTTTGTATACCTAATGTCTGACAGATGGCAGGTATTTAATAGAAGCTTATTAATCAATGGATAAATAAGTATAGCATTAGTTTTGATGAGAACATTAATGTAAAGAACATTAAGGCATAGTATTTATTATATACTCTCTACTATTTGACAGGACTAATTCTAGGTAACTTGCACATGCTGATGATATTTGGCCTATATTGCCATATGCCTTATATCATTTCAGTGAATGACAGCTTGTTTCAGAAAGCTAGCACTTTTAAGTTTTGTTGGAGAGCTGCTTTCTGCATGATATGAACTTTTCCCATTTGCAACTTGGGAAGCATGTGCCTGGAAATTAATGTGTTCATGAAGGCAGCATGAAACCAGTGACTGACAAGTACTGGAGAGTGTAAATACCCTAGCTCTTTTCCTCTCTGCCTGAGAAACATCTGAGGCATGCATTTTACACAATTTTCACCAGAACTACAGTACAAAGAAGAAAATGTTACCGTCCAATTCCAAAATAAGCACATTTTTAGGAAAGAAGACAAATGAGGGAAAAAAATCTACAATACAGTATAACAATCATCTATATATTACATGTTTTTAACATATGGAAAAGTATTTTCCCAGTTTTGGTTTTGTGAAATTTGAAAATAATTCTTTTCTTAAAGATTTAATATATATGTCGCCAAAATTTGTATTTAGTAATTTTTTTTCTCCAATTTGTGGGTTAAAAAATAGTCACTTAAATATTTTTCTGGGCCATGTTTTAAAATTTTTATGTTTAAACCTTTAAGGCATTTGAAATTAAATTCTTGGTAAGTAGAGGTATGGGTGTCTCTCTTTTCCATTCTCTCTTTCTCTCAACAAATTGTTAGATACTTATCCTAAAAGTATTTATTCAAAAATATATTTATTTCATTCTGATGTAAAATACAACCTTCAACATGTGATCAATTTCTAAAAAATTCAGACAGGTTTTACTTTCTATTACATATTGGTAGTAAGCTGTTTTAATTAGTATAGTCTTTTCCTGTATTTAATATTTCATTGTTCAAATCCTTCTTCACTTTTTTAATTTTCAAAGTATTTTGGCAATTATGCTTTTTAATTTATTCTTCTTGGCAAATACTAACATGTGTACCCAATGAAATAAAACTAGAATTTTGATGGATATTATATTGAATTTGCAACATTTGGAGAGATTAAAAATATTAATGAATGCTTATAATAGAAATATGTGTAAAGTGTCCTCAGTTCATACACATACACACAAGAGTACTTAATTCTGTATCTTTCAAGGAAAGTTATAAAGAGGAGGCCACGTATGATCTAGACTTTGAAGAGAGGAGAGTCCTGAAGGAGGACATTCTAAGCTGAAGAAAGTGAGAATGTATTATGGTAAAGCTTGAAATTCAGACTGAGATTTAGTTGAGAAGACATTTATGAGTCATTCTAGAAAATTTGGAGTTAAAATATAGGCAGTAGGGAATTTTTTATGACTATAAATAAAGGGAATAAAATTTAGGAAAATCACACATTTAATCATTTTAGTGATTAGTGCTTAGGATAAGTCCATCAGCAAATAGATATGGATCCTGGTCTTTGTGAGCCTTCTTTCCACTCAATGATTGAAATTAAACAGAAAACCTGATAGGTAATAAGGTCTATGGAAAAAAGAACAAGCTGAGTAGGGTGAGGAGAATAAAGAGTGTCAGTAGGGGAAGATGGGGGAAACAAGAGAATGGTGCCATTTTAGACAGGTCAGGGAAACCACTGGGAAGTTGATACTCCACAGAGTTAAAGGAGGTGTGTAGGACTAGGACTGTGCTTGTGCATGTGTGGTGTGTGTGCGTGTGAGTATAACAAAGACAGAAGAAGGAGAGCGGGTGGAAGGTCTTTGCAGCAATCCAGGTGAGAGATGAGGTTAGCTTTGACTCAGATAATAGCAATGGAAGTTGCATGAAGCAAATAAATTCCAGGTGAGTTTGAAGGTAAGCTCACAGGAGGTACTGATGGATACATTGAAGGGTATAGAGAAAGAGAGGAGCAAGCCGGAGGGATGAAGATGGTGTTAATGTAGTTGGGGAAGGCTGCAAGTGGTGAGTGGTTGGAAGACAAGATTTTGGTTGTCTGCAACACATGAAAATGCAAAAACAGAATAGATTGTTGGATATATGAGTATGGAATTCAAGAGAGATACCAGGTCTGGAGATATGACCATGAGAGTCATTAGCATATAGATGATATAAAGTCATGAGAGTACATGATATAGCCAAGGTAATGAATATAGCTAGGGCAGGGGAAAGAAAAGGCTGAGACTTAGGACATTTCACTATTAATAAATTAGAGAAAAAAGGAAACAGCAAAGGAGACTGAGAAGAAATATTCAATGATATAGGTGAAAAATTGAGTCTGTACTGTCCTGAAACCCCTTAAAAAGGGCATTAAAGGAGAAGAGAATGATCAAGCATACACTGCTGATAGGGAAAGTAAATTGGGAATGAAAACTGACCATTTGATTGGCAAGATAGAGATCATTAGTCATCTTACTAGGGCAGTTATGGTGCTCTGGTAGAGCGCAAAGCCTGATTGGAAGGGGCTTAAGAAAATGGGAGGAGAGGATTTGAAGACAGTGAGTATTGATAGCTCTTTTGAGTTTTTCAGAAAAGGCACAAAGAAATGAATGGAGTAATATCTGGTGGGTGAAGTAGGGTCCAGAGAATGTAATTTGCTTTCCTTCAGGTGGGAAGAAGAACACTTGCTTGTATTTTTAAAGGGAATGATCTGGTCGAGTCAATATTTGTAAGTTATAGGTGAGAGAAGGGCATTGCTGGGTAATGTTCTTGGGTAGTGGGAGGGATGGGATCTGGTATAAATGTAGAGAGCTATTCTCTGCATAAGATGACATGCAATTCATCTTTGATAACAAATGAGAGTATTTGGGTACAGGTACAGGGAGTGGGTAGATATGGTGGAGGATGGAGAAAGGCAGGGACAGTTGACAGAGGCAATTGAAAAAAAGAGAAGAATGGGTAAAACTCACATAGCATTTATTACATATCTGGCACCATTTAAACAATTTACTTCTATTATTCATTTAATCCTCATAAGCCCTGCTTTAAGTACTATTATTTTTTCTGTTTTACAGTTGAGGAAACTGAGGCAAAGAGATGTGAAGTATTTTAACCAAGGTGCCATAGCTAGAAAGAGGTAGAGCTGGGATTTAAGACCAAATCAGTCTGACTCTTAACCAAGTTCCTGCAGCCAAGCATTTTGACACATGTCTTCTTTATGAGAAGAATTTCAGGCATAGAATGACCAGGACTTGCCCATTTAAATGTGAGGAGTAAGGATGCACCCTTAGAAACAAAGTGTTTTTTTCTTTGTTGTTGTTGTTGTTTTTATGAATCATGAGAAGATGTCTTGCCTTTTTCTTTGTCACATGATTAACTGAAATGCTTCTTGCAGGGAGTCTATAAACATCAGTCAGGTAAAGACAGAAGATAGGATTTAAATTGTATCAGTTATTTATAAGATCTCCCTTATTCTTGTCATAAGGGAGCAGATAATTTGTGGTAAAATTATTCTGTGGCAAGTAGTATACTAATACTAAAAGTTTGATTTATAAACTATTTTTCAAATGAAAACTATGTTAGAAACAACATGCATTTTTTTTTAAATTAACTCTTATTTTAAGTTAAGCAGTACATGTGCAGGTTTGTTATATAGGTAAACTTGTGTCATGAGAGTTTGTTGTATAGATTATTTTGTCACCCAGGTATTAAAGCTAGTGTTCATTAGTTATTTTTCCTGATCTTCTCCCTCCTCCAACCTTCCACCCTCTGATAGACCCCAGTGTGTGTTATTCCCCTCTATGTGTCCACATGTTTTCCTAATCTAGCTTCCACTTATAAGCGAGAACATGCAGTATTTGGTTTTTTTTCTGTTCCTGCATTAGTTTGCTAATGATAATGGCCTCCAGCTCCATCCATGTTCCAGCAAAGGACGTGATTTTATTCCTTTTTATGACTATATAGTATTCTATGGTGTATATGCACTGCATTTTCTTTATCCAGTCTACCATTGATGGATGTTTAGGTTGATTCCATGTCTTTCCTCTGTGAATAGTGCTGCAGTGAACATATGTGTGCATGTGTCTTTATAATAGATTGATTTATATTCCTTTGGGCATATACCTAGTAAAAGGATTGCTGTTGTTGGATGGTATTTCTGTTTTTAGGTAGAGGAATTTCTACACTTTATATAAAATATAGAAGCAATAGATAAAAATGTAAAAACATATCATAACTACTTGATTGTACCACCATTAAGAAATAACTAATATTAACAAATAGATGCTTATTCCTTCAGGTGTGAATATGTATTCATGTGCATGCTTCCAACTTTTGAAGCCCACAGAGTAATACAGCTTTAAATTTACCTTCTGAATCTCACAACTGTATTTTATACAAATATATTAAATATGTTAAATACATTATATCATACAAATGTATTAAACTCTAATTCAATCTGAAGTATTTTCTAGTGAGTTAAAATCCCAAATATTTTCTTGTCTCACAATGTTTCTGATATGAATGTTGTTTATTTCTAATACTAATCTACATCAATTGATTTTGCACTTAATTATTTACTATTTCCAATTGCCTTAGGAGATTTAGATGCATGAAAAAATAACCAGAAAAGATAAAGTGACTAAAAAATGTGCTATTGATAGTGACAGAACAATTTTTTAAATTAATAGCTTTGAAGTTCTTATGGAAGATACACAGCTGAAATATTTTCACATAATCTCCACTTCTTTACAAACGCAAATGTCAATTTAGTTGCACAATATTTAGAACACAAATGCAAGAGAAATCTGAATGTAACTTTCAATGAAACTTTAGTAGCTTGCATTTGTATATTTTTAAAAAATATGAGTAAAACAAGAAAGTCGTGTAATGTTACAAGAATGAATGCAGAGTTTAACAGCATGAATTACATGGTGGGAACAAAGTCTTATCTTTCCATTTTAAGTTCCTGAGGTGCCTAATAAATGAAATGAGACCTCTTTATCAGTTTTATTCATAAAGACAGTAGGTATCCTGTATTCATGTCACTTAAAAATACAAACTACATTGGGATATAAATAATAATAATGAGAAGAAACTTCTTAAGCTGAACTGTATATTTTCTAACTGCATGGGAAGATTAAATATTCTTGGACAAGATAAAAATTTTCCTGGAATCACTTTAAGAGTAAAATCATAGGTAAGAAAAATGTGATTATAGAAAGTATGGGAAATGTAATGGCCTTAAACAAAAACTCAAAATCTATTAATACTCTAAACAAACGTGCAATTATTAAAATTGAAAAAAAATAGTGCAGGCCAATTTTTTGAAGAAATGTTTACTGTGAAACAACATGTTGCAATAAATGTAGAATTTCAGTCCATTTTGATAACAACCATATACTGCTTGTGTACATTCTGGGAAGAATTGTTAATTATGGAGCAACAATGGGACCAACAAGAGCTTTTACTGTGGCCACAGTATTGTGGAGTAGTTTTGTAGGAGTGCTCTTTCTCAAATTAGTGGCATATTTCAGATAAAGAAAGGAAGTCGTCTTAACTTGAAACTGCTGTGTCATTTCTTCTTCCTTAACTGAAATTCCAACTATGGTTCAGGAAATGCCCTAATGAGCCACTTCTCTTTTCTCTTTCCTTAACTAAGTGGATTCCAGCCAGCCCTAAGTATTCATTACTCACAGCTAGATCGTTTACTTTGGTTGTCTCTTCTGGCATGGTGCTTTTGCTATGGGAAGAGAGATGATAATTTGGTGCTGTTTGTAGAGGTGATAACACTGATAAAATCCAGTCATTGCTGGTAGGTAACTAAACTGGCAGGTTAATTTTCTGTACTTTAAACAGACTAGGAAGACAAACTAATCAATACTTGCTTTTATTTTGATATGTGTGGCTTGCTTATAATTATAATTTCATCTTTTATGTTAACTAGGTATCAGGATATTTGAGTAGTCAAGCTGTGATTTGATATTATTTAGGGAAAATATGTCTGAA
Organism: Plecturocebus donacophilus; assembly: GCA_004027715.1. NCBI lineage: Eukaryota > Metazoa > Chordata > Mammalia > Primates > Pitheciidae > Plecturocebus > Plecturocebus donacophilus. The sequence continues at coordinate 85,611 of PVKP010003378.1, read as the reverse complement.
ATTCTATTTATGTCTTATTTTAATCAAGAGGTGGAAATCACTGTTTTAGTTCATGATAACCAAAGTGATTTATTCTTCCAGTTTAATATTTTCAGCTATTTACCAAATTGGAACGTGATTCAACATTTTGTTGTCTCTTATATATGTTATTTTATGAGTAAATATTAATTTCTGTTTAGATTTGAGCAATATTTATTTTACTGGCTTTTAAAGGTAAGAAAATATGAGTTCTATTCATAGCAAAATAGTACCATATAGTATATTAGTATATATTCTTTTTTCGAAACTAAAAAATAATTCTTATTTTTTAAATAAGAATTATAAAAAATAATTCTTATTTTTTATGCAGACGTGGATCAAAATAGCTTGTGTAGAAGATGTGAAGTATCTCAATGCAATAACCTTTTTTTGTTGTTGTTGAGACAAAGTCTCACCCTGTTGCCTAAGCTGTAGTGTAATGGTGAAATCTTGGCTCACTGCAACCTCTGCCTCCTGGGTTCAAGCACTTCTCCTGCCTCAGCCTCCCAGGTAGCTAGATTACAGGAGCATGCCACCACACTTGGCTAATTTTTTTTTTTTTTTTTTGTATCTTTAGTAGAGTCAGGGTTTCACCTTGTTGGCCAGGCTGGTCTCGAACTCCTGACCTCAGGTGACCTGCCTGCCTTGACCTCCCAGCAATAATCTTTTTTAAAGTAATAGTTTTCAATTGTAATAATTAAAAGAGTTGTAGTAGAAACTTTAAGATTAAGATATATATGAAGATACTTACACACATGTATGTACATATATGTGCTGTATATATACATTTACTTATATAAATTATATTATATATAACTTCATATTTATTTACATAAACCGTAACTCCATACTTGCAATATTGTTTCAGAATATTTCGTTTGGAATATGCATTTTAAGTGAAAGAGAAACCAGAGGTAATTTCAAATTCATTTTGGATAGTTTATTATTTATGAGAAACTTCATTGAACTTTAAGAGTTTAAAGTAACCTTCATGATCCTTTCCAATTCAGAAAGTGTATCAGCAAAGCAAAGTGAAACAGAATATGGAGTTTATTATCAAGATTATTCAGACAATTCTGCTTCACTTCTATTTTAATTTGAGTGTAGCAATACATGTTTAAATATCTTTTAAATTTATGTTTACATTTTTGATGGAAGCTACCTTAAGTAGGCTATACTTTAAGATCTCTTTTTAAGAATTTTTATTAAAAAAAATTTTTAGCTCCAAAACAAATGGAATACATATAATTTTCATGTCTGTTTCCTTGGTTTGAGTTATTACTACTTTTTTAAAAAGTTTTCAGTTTTATTTCAAAACAGTAGAATCGTTCAGTGTAGTACATTTTGTTGAAGTGAAACTTCATGTCAAAAATGAAACAAGCTGAAAAATGTTTCTTAAAAGTCAGCTTAATTTTAATAACTGTGGCACATGATTTGTTGTAAGTTCTAGATAGACCAAAATAATTACAATACATTTAAATGGGATACAAATTTTTAGTATGGTGAAATTTTCAGCAATAGTACTAACTTGTCCATTGGGAGTAAAAATAGTTTTGAAAACAGTTGTTTGAATAGTCAGAAAGGAGAAATAAGGAAAGAAGAAACTGAAAGAAACAAAATATTCTTACACAATGGTTTTAGATAAACTAGTGAAATATAACTCAGATGGAATCATTATTGGTATTGATAAAATATTTTCCATAGTAGTTGAAAAGGAATCACTTAATCTTTTATAAATTATTGTACCAATAAAGCCATCTGACTTCAATTAGACGTTCTAGATTCTTCATGGAGATGAAAGCTCTTAAGTAAAAAATACTGGATTATGATATGCAGTGCTAGCAGATCCAGAAAGGTGGTGTTTACACATAGATTACAATTTTGGACTATTTGTCAACAAAACAAAACACATGCATAGTGCAAAGCGTGGTTCCTGCTCAAGTTTTGCTGGGTGTTTAAGAAGAGTCTGGGAGGCATAGAGCAGTAGGAATGATTTCATCTGCAAAGTCATAACCTATGAAGAGAGAGGTTAACAGTCATTTTGTAGGAAAAGAAAAACAAATAGCAAGAAACTGATTTTCAAAAACATTGTTTGTTACATAGAATTGTGAATGCCAGCTAATTAGAGAAATCTGTAGAATTGTGTTGTGTTTGGAGATTTATAAACATTTGGCAGACAGTACTTTGCCTATGAGAGGTTAGCTGATGATAGATGGTTTTGTGATTCCATTAAATTGTATTTATTGGAGCATAAAAAGTCTTGGCCATTTACACAGCAATAAACAAAAAAGCATAGAAGAATATTAGAGGTAGTTTATGTTAAATATTAGGAAAATTGGGAGAATCTGTATAATTGAAAAAGTGAAATAGTAAGATAGATATAGAACCCCCTCAGTGACCAGGTTTAAGAATGGATTGGTCAAAGAGAGAAAACCCTTCTTCCCAGTTTTTCAGTTGTTCTGAGGAAATAGAGGGAAGTTGAGCCTAATGATCTTTAAGACCCATCAGGTTTTTGTTTCTCTTTTCTCTTTTCATGTTTGAAAGAATAGTTGAGAATTTGAAAATAAATCTAAAAAAAGTAATTGAGAAGAGAGTCTAGGACATATAGGTGGAGTTTTCATAAGGATTCTCATGCCTCCTAATGTTCATTCCTAAGAGTTACCATGGAAGGGTATTTTCAAATTGTCTCTCTTCTTGAAACGTTCATTCTCTGTTTGCCACTGAGCCAGAGACTTCTTAAACCTCCCTTCATTCCCTTCTTTATTCCTTTCTTGCACAAACATGTTTCCAGTGCTCAGCTTCCTTAGATGTATTTCCATCCAAATAAGAATGTGAGCCTGCACATTTAAAAAAAGTTTTTGAGACAGGGTCTCACTCTGTCACCAAGGCTGGAGTATAGTGGATTGATCAGGACGCACTGCAGCCTCGATCTCCTGGGCTCGATAGATCCTCCCGCCTCCATGGCCCCGAGTAGCTGATACTGCAGGCGTGCACCACCATGCACAGCTAATTTTTTGTTTTGTATTTTTTTGTAGAGATGGGGGTCTTGCCATGACTGGTCTCAAAGTCCTGGACTTAAGTGATCTGCTTTCCTCAGCCTCTCAAAGTGCTAGGGTTACAGGCATGAGCCACCATACCTGGCCAAGCCTGGACTTTCTATCTCTTCAATCAAATGTTTGGCTATATTACCTTTCCCATGTGCAGCACTCATTCTATGCAGCATCTTTCCCCATAATCCAAAGATCTAGGCCAGTACCTATTGTATTATTGACAATATCTCTATAGACAGGTATTGATCCCTGCCAATGTTTGCAGAGAACTTCTCAGCGGCTAATATGTTTACACTCTGTTCCCTTCGATCCTGTGCAGATTCAAATAGATTTGAACCCACTGAACCATCTGAGGTCTGCAAAAGAAATTTTGTCAGCAGCATTTTCACCACTAGACTTTAAATTCTGGTAAAATTCTAGGTTTCTTCTTAGTTAACATTTGGCTAAGAGGCATCTGATCTTTAAGTAATACTCGCTAGTGTTTCTCCCCATTTAGCCAATCACTTTTCCTCTTCTATAGCTTATGATTGTCCTTCACATGTGCAAGGCAATTTTTATGTGATGGATGATCTGCTCTTTTCATCAAAATTGCACCTACTGTTAAAGATTTTTCCTTGGACGTATTCAACCTTCTTTACTTTGTCTTTGCTTTCAAATTTTAAAACATCTATTGCTTTTGTTGCAAACAATCATTTTTCTCTATTAGCCCTTCTAACAGTGTTTGGAAAACTCTGTGAATATCTACTTTTAGAGCAGGAATAAGCCAGTGGATGAATCTTCCCAGTGACATGACTGACAACACCATTATCTGGAGAAGGAAGAGAATATATGATTTTACCTTGTTCAGTAATTTAATTAATATCTATTAAGTTAGTTAATATCTGTTAAGTTAGTTAAGATGGAGATGTGTAAGTAGAGGAGGAGTGTACCTGGTATGATACTAGGTACCTGCCAATGAGCAGTTCAGGCATTTCAACAATTAATTACAGAGACAAATGTTACAATAAAAGTATATACGAATTATCTGCTAACCTGGAAAGGGTTCAAAGAGATGATGACTGAAGCATGTCTTTAAAATGAATTAGCTATTGTTTAGGCAGGCAAACACATTGGGACAAAAGGTCCGGTGGATTGAAAGACTATAGCATGTGCAGACTTGTGAAAATCACGGCATATTCATGGGTCTTTGATTAGAAGTGGAACCATTGTGTGAAATTACATGAATAGGGCTGGAGAGTTAAGGTGGGGGCAGACCATGAACAACTATGCTTTTAAGAGTTGTTTGGTTTTCCTCAGAGGAGGAGCTTGATTTAATTATGTTTTAGCAGGATCTCTAAGGCTCTGATCATTTGGAAGACACATTAGAGGGTGAAAGACTGGAGTTATTAGTTTTAAATTTTCATCGATAGCATATTCCTGTATCTGATTTAAAATAGCAAAAATGACTGTATATGGTGACTCTGGGTAATACCTTGCAAAATAGTTGCATCTTTGGCAAGAACAGAGATGCTGAAAAGATGATAGAATGTACTTCATGAGAAAATTGAAGGTGATGTACTACATTTTTCACTGTAGCAATAATCACTTAAACTGAACATGGGTTAGCAAACCAGTGGACTGAGCAAATATTTACAAGTGATTCAGTGATTTCTTTGTGGTTGCTTCATTTGATAGAATACACTGTGAAATGGGAAGTCAGAAGTTCAGCATTTTTAGCTTGCTACCAACTTGACATGTGACTATGAATAAGTCTCTCTGTGTGTGTGTATTTCCTGAAGATTTCACGTTGAATTAATATCTAGTGTGGAGAGTGAAAGGCTGGGGCTGGGCCTGAGGGTGAAGGTTGAAGTGTCTGGTGGTGCTTAAATCTAGGTCTCCTGTATCTGAAGAGCAGCTCCGAATTTACTCTTGAGAAATCAAACTTGGATTGGATACAGGAGCTCTAAGATTGGAAATCTAGTTCACAGGGCAAAGGAAGGACCTCTCTCCTTCTTCCTTTGAGGCCCTTGATCCCACATTTCTAAAAGATTTTCAGAGTACAGAACATAACAATAGGCCAATGTCTCATATGTCTGGCCTTGTTTTCCTTAATATTCTGTCCTATTAAAACAGCCTCAGAGAAGTCTGCCTTAGGACAGAGCTTTTTAGAAAAAAATAAAGTAGAGAATAAAGCAACTCCTTGCATGATTTGAGAAGTAGCTGTTAATTTGCCTTTTCTTCACAGGACATCTCTAGTGTTCCATATTTTCTTAAAATGTATTGCCAGTTCATTTGCATCTCCATTTGTTTTTATATGAAACACTGGTTGTACTGAGCTGTTTCTAAATTCACTTGGATTCAGGCCTATTGGACCACACTTAGGGAGATATATGACAGCTGATGAACAGTTGCTTAAGGGATATTTGTCTAAAGATGAAACAAACAAACAACAGCAGCAACAACAACCACAAAATAGCAAGCAAAGATATTCTGGAATATGCTAGGAGATGGAAATAATGTATAAAATAAATGAGTAAGACAAATTTTTAAGTCCTCTACTTATCAGGGGGATACAAGAGAGACCCTGAATGCTGAATACTCTTGCTTGAGTAGCAGTCATTTTAGAAGAGTTGTATTGAGTATCAAAACCAGTATATTTTATGAAATATTCTCCTCCTGTTTGAAACAGGTGGTAATAGGAAACATTGGGCTCTCCTCACCTACTGAAGACTTTACATGTATCATGTAATTTAAGTCTGACAAGACACTTGGGGCAAGTGCTGTTGTGTTCAGTGTTGAGAAAAGAAAAGTGAAATTTGTGAAGGATAAGCAAGTTTCCCAAGGTGAAAGCTGAACAGTGAGCAATGATTGGCCAAGGACTTAGGTCTAGGTCTGTATGCTGTTTAGACCCAGATGGATTGTGCAATCCTTTCTTGGACCCTTTTAAATTTAAACTTTATCTTTGTTGTTTCTTTGATTTGTTTTGAACAAGATCCCATCTCTATAGAAGAGAAAGGGAAACAGCTCAAGAGAGAAGGGTAGGAGAAAACCAGAAAGCATGGTTTTGTGAAAAATGGTTTCTAGGCTTACACATGGATAATGAGGCCTTTGACTGTATTACATTTGCAAAAATAGCAGTTGCAGAGGTAACATGGGACCAGAAAAGATGGCTCTATTTCATAAAAGAAAGGGGCAAAGTGAAGAGACTCATTAATGTCGAAGCAGTAGATGGATAACCAGTGACAAATATCAAGTAGATTTGCTTCAGTTTGGTCAGAGAAAGGTCATTGATTATTTTTGGTTAAACTGGTTCACAGAGGCCAGGTCTCCACTAAAAAAGGGAATTAATTGCTTCCATTTCCCACTAATTGCCTCAACATTTCCCTTTGCTTTGTCTTTGGAGATTTGGTCAAAGAGGCGAAAAGTCAAAAGTCAGAGTGTGATGGAATCTACATAAAAAGGGAATCTGAGGAGACCAAATTATGGCATTTGGTGTAATAATGATAATGATATTTAGCATTTTTCCCTGGGAGTGCTGTGGATTTTTAGAGCCCTTTTCAATCTTTAATCAGACCATAGGGCACATTTAAAAGAGTTCACTGTTTTTATTTCCATCTAGAGGATATGGCATCACAGAGAGATGAACTGACCTAGGGCAAGTCTCTTGAGATGTTCGTGCTGTATGTGAGATTACACCCTCTGAGGGTGAGTTTTAGCTGGAAGCCTAGGTTCTTTCCAGAGGTTCGATTCATTCATGCTCCTTCAGAGTCTTTAGTTTTTTTACACAATACTGTCAAAGAGTATTATCTCTATCAATGACTGAAAAATCACCCAAGAAAACAGTGTGAAATCATTTTATGTCACAAGAATTTCTCAGTTTTCAGGATATTAATTGATACTTGAACCATTTTCAAATAACAAACCATTCTATCTTTATTTGCTGAATTAATTGGTCTTTGAAATCTTATATACCTCTAAGTCCTTTGAAATAGGTGAGTCTTATCTTTCAGATTTTCTTTTATTGTTTTGAAATCCAAAGTGGCAATGCAGAAAATGGAAATAAGATTGGTTTCCAGATGTGCTAGCTCAGCATTAAATTATTCTACTTCTTGTGATTTACTTATAATGACTTCAGAGGCCCAATAGACAAATGTCTCTCTTTAGGAAGTCATGAACCTACAATACAAACCACTCTTTTTTCCTGGAAGATCCATAAATTTGTTATTGTTAATTAGATATTTGTTATATTATGGGATCTTAATAGATTTTAAAGCAAGCTGGTTAAATTTTAATTTTAAACCAGCTCTGCTATAATCAGGTGTTTGATCCCAGACAGGTTATATAATTTGATTGAAACTCAGTGTCTTCACTTGTAAACCTGATCTACCTCACAGAGTTTCATGGTTATTAAATAACAAAGGGAGGGTAAAGGGTCTAGTTCAATGCCTGTATAGAATGGTGACCTGGCAACTTTAGCCTGTATTCTTTTTAGTGCTGGTTTTTTGTTTTTGTTTTTGTTTTGTTTTTGATGCAAAGTCTTGCTCTGTTGCCCAGGCTGGAGTGCAGTGGTGCAATCTCAGCCCACTGCAACCTCCACCTCCTGGGTTCAAGTGATTCTCCTGCCTCAGCCGTCTGTGTAGCTGGAATTACAGGCGCCTGCCACCATGCCCAGCTAATTTTTTGTATTTTTAGTAGAGACGGGGTTTCACCATGTTAGCCAGAATGGTCTCGAACTCCTGACCTTGTGGCCAGCCCGCCCGCCTTGGCTTCCCAAAGTGCTGGGATTGCAGGCATGAGCCACTGTGCCCAGCTAGTGCTGCTTTTAAATATGTTATGAAGATACTAAAGATAAAACTATTAATTAAAGAAAAACTTAAATATAAGACACCAGTAAAAAAAGAAGTCCTGTACATTACAATATACTATATTTGAACAAGATGCTCTCATAGTTATGGTGAACTTGAACTGGACCATGCCTCTCCATATCAAGTATTCCTTACCCTATCTTGTTGAAATTATTTTACTGACATTTCACCACTTAGTAATCAAAATAACTCTGGGAATTGAGTTGTTTAGTATTATTCATTATAAAGATAAGGGTATTTAACAAACAGGGAAGGAAATATGTGGCTCCAAGGTATACAGCTTGTCAGTAGGAGCCCAGGTTTGAAACTAGGTGGGCTGATTCCAAAATCTGCAATTTTCACTGCTGCTCAAATACTGTTTTTTTTTTAACACACATTAGACTGCATTTCAAGGTTGTCATTTGTGAAAGCTGAGAAATTAAATTGCCTTCACCCTCATTTTTAAATTAAAGGGATTCTTAAAATTTCTGTTTCTCCTGACAAAAATGGCTATTTACACTAAGAATGGAAAACCACTGTCAACAGTGGCATCAATTTCATCAAACCCTCCACTGGGTTCTTTCTAAGTGTCTTTTTATAAATCTCCAAAAATATGATGAGCTCATTCCCTTATCCCCTCCTTGTTTGAGGACACATGTCTCAGTCCTCTAACCAGGACATGTCAAGAGCTGGGCACAAGGGTGCTTCCATAGTGCTTTTCTCCTGGCCACCCTTTATGCTTGCACCTTTCATAGCTCTCAGGCAGGGCCAGTAAACCTGTTCTCCCCAGTGCTGAAACTGAGGACCAACTCTGAGGGGAGCCCTTATTGTCAAACGAATTGCTCACAACTTTCTTGACTTGTTTCTCTTAAACAATATAACCTAATAAAAGTCTCTTCAAATATATAAACAGGGTGCACCTACTAAAACAGGAAGAGCTAAAACTGTATACATTGAAAACCTGGTTTGACTGTTCTGATTAACTTGACTGCTCAAGTCAGTCAAAAAGTAATCACCAGTTAAGCAAACCATTTTGACAGATTTTGGCCCACTGACTGCTTATTTCACTGGCTTGCCTGTCAGGTTGAAGTGGTCAGATTGACTGGAGATAGTTTAACTGGAAAATTTAACTTTGGAGGACGTGGGTGTCTGTAAACCAGAATCTACTTTAAATAACTTTATTTGAAATCTATACCTATTTTTTGGGGACCAGTGAGAGAAGTCTGAAAGTGACACATTGCAGCATTTGACTTTCTGGAGTGAGATGTCCCATTGCTTGCTAGAGCTGACAATATATTTATAGGCTACAACACCATCACATTTTTCCCCTGTGCACATACAGAGCTCAATAAGTTTGAAACTCTACCTTAACGTGCATTGCCTAATAAGGCATTATCTTCTTACTCTTCTGAAGCATTGATAATAGATATATAACAGCAAATGACTTCTCAGATATGGGTTACCAATTCGGTCATTTGTAACTTGTGGTAAGCAAAGTTGAACTTATCGTTAATGGTAGTTCTTTTTAAGAAGAAGCTATGAGAGAAAAGAAAAACAAAACACCAAGCAAAACCTTTTATGAGACGAAAAAGAATTTGGTTGGAATTATTATTTGCATAACTTTTTAAAAGGAAATGCTTTTATGTATCAATTCTTATGTTCCTTTCATATAAGCTCCCAGGTTTGGGCAAGACAAAAATAACACCATAAGGATGGAAGGAATAATTTATTCTCACGTTATACTGTGGGATTTTATGAGAACATAATGAGGTTATTGTCTGTTGTAGGCACATTTTTATAAAGTCTGTTTTATGTTGGCTGAATATTCTAATGTATTCATATTGAGAGTTTGAAATATCCTGTTATTGTTTGAAAGTCTTATTTGTGTGCTCCTCCTTAATTTGCCTAAAATTTTAACTTTTCATGTGAATATATTTTCTAAATATTCAGGACTTAGATGCTATCTCCTGTACTTTAAAAATAATAAGTCCAATGGTAAGATTAGATAGATTTCAGGGCTAGAGTGTTAGTAATCACTTTAAAATAATAACACTTTTCTTAAAATTGCTAAGCAGTCATATTTTCTCTTAGAGTCACTTTATGTATTATATTTAAAAATTTTTTGTGTGATTAAGACAAGTAAAGGAAACACATTAGCTTTGTTTTGCAGGTTTATGTTAATTATATTATGATTGTTTTTTAGCAATGAAGCCCTTTGGCCTGAAGAAAAAAGAGAACTAAATCAAGTCCCATAGTTTAAAGAATGCTATACGAAGTCACTGGGGTATCTATTTAAATGTTATATGTTCTTTACATTATAGAATCATTATTAATAATGTTTCAGTTGTCATCCTGATGCTACAAATCTTTTACACATTCAGAACTATTTTCTTAAGTTATAAAAATGTATTGTCCAAATGTATCTCCCTAGCAGCAACTCAAGCCTGTTGGATTGCTCCGTCCTCTTCCCTAGGTATTCTCATTTAAATTAAGAATAATAATAATAATGTTAATTTGAAAGGCAAAAGCTTTGTTTTGATAATCACTCAGTGATTAGGAACAAAGACTCAGTAGTGAGGAGTGAGTGTGGATTTGAATTATTGCTTTGCTTCAGAGGTCCTTAACCTAGCCTCTGGCTCCACTTTCTCAGGCATTATGTAGTACGTAGAGAATAAGGTGGCTCACCTCACTGGCTTGCTGTCAGGATGAAATGAAACAAGGCAGGCAGAGCTCTAAGTAACATGCTTGACACATAGCAAACTTTCAGTACTTATTAGCAATTTATGCTATTATTATTAATATAATTTTTAAAATTGAAGAGTTCATCAGAATACAAGTAAGCAGACTTGGTTTGATTTTTAGATTAAGCAAGCTATTGAAGTATCACACAAGCTGCTTAATCTCTCTGAGCCTTAGTTAGCTCATCAATAAAATGCATCAAATAAGGAATCCTAATCAAAAGGGATCACATAAGAGATTATAGAAGGGATTACATGTGCCAATGGTTAAGAAAGTGCTCTGTAAATAGCAAAATATTGTATGGGTGTCTTCTTATTTGTTCTTTTCGCTGTTTCTCTTTGGATTCTATGCCAGTCGTCTGCTTGTTTTATAGTCTTGTAGCTGTGTATTAAAATATTCAGTTTCAATAATAGAGAACACTCACATAAATTGTGTCACTGATGGTGAAAGTTATAAAAAGATGGAAGCATTTAGAAACCAAATTATCTGTGCAATACATCACTGATTTTTTAATTTAGTCTGATGAAAACATTACGCTTAAAGTTAAGAAGATGGCTACCATTTTGTTGTTGTAAGATAGTCTATAAGCCTTAAGAAAGCGAACCAGAATAATGTTGGACACCACAACCTTTGGGGATAATTTCCCATTGAGAAAAGAAGTATGGTTGGTAGACAAGTTTACCAATACATCTTTTATGGTAGAATATACAAGCATGGACATTCATGAGACCTTTGAGTGGTTCCCTTAGAGAGTTAGTGAACAATTGAAGGGAAAGATGAAACTGTTGTAAAAGTTAACAAGGATAAATTGAGCTGTGCCTTGTTTCCCAGGCTCAGGAGCTTTCAGAGTGATCCACTGTTTTTGCCTGGACCATAGCTCTCAGCCTTCCAGCTCTCTTGCTCTCTCACTCTTTATACATTCTTTTTGGTTTGATGGAGTCTCCTAATCCATTGGCTATTTTTTTTTTTCTCACTCTTTGGCCTGGCCATTGCTCCCTTCTACATCCAGACTTTACGCTTTCTTGTGATGATTAAATCAGTTCTCATAATTAGAGTCACTTCTTGCCCTGTTGTTCTGTTTTAACTAATTATTCATGACCAGTGCAGCCTATCATCTCAGCCTCCAGCCTGCTGTGGTAGAAGATAGTCCCACAACAACATGAAGATTATTGTTTTTACAAACCAATGGGTGATCTTCCATCTCAGTTGGGGTCTCTACCCTACCCGACTGGCATTGTTCTAGCCCATTATCTTCCATTCCATTTGGTATATGTAGTACATTTGACTTCTCTGAATCTCATACCTCATCATTTCTCTCTATACACTCAATAGATGAATTTGCCTGCAACTTTACTGAGAAAATCTAATAATAATAAAAAAATCTTCAGCCTCCTCTCCAGAAATCTAAAATATCTTTATCAGCCTCAACTCTTTTTTTTTTCTCCTCTTTCACAGAAAATGATGATCCTACCAAAGCCAGGTTCCTTGTGTTAGGTCTCACTTATACCTGTTTTTTCAGTCACTTAATCAATCACCCTTTCTTGCTTGTAGCTCCTACTTCTCTCCAAATAACATGTTAGGCTGTGTATATAAAGTTGGTAAAGTTTCTTCGTTTAAAAACATACACGCACTCACATTCATCCATTAACCCTGGAGACTATCTGTAATAACTAAAGTCCCCAGTATTTCTTTTCTGATTATGATCAGACATTCTGAAATCTTTAAAGCAGATGGAGAGTATGAACTCTGGAATCAGACTTCTTGCATTCAAATCCTTGCTCTACTAGCTATGCTTCCTCTGGCATATTACTTAACTTCTCTTTATCTTAGTAAACTCATCACTGAATTGGGATAGCAATAGTTCCTACCTCATAGGGCTGTTGGGAAGATTAAAAGATTAATACATGTAAAATGTGCGCAATAGGTCTTGACATATGTAAGCACCTAATATGTGGTAGTAATTACTGTTATTGGCTTTTTTCCTCATTCACTGATTTGTTCATTTAATAAATATTTATTAAGAATCTAACATTTGCCAAACACTGTGCACAGCACTGGATGTCCAGTAATAAATAAAGAGAAACAAATTGCTTGTCCTAAAGCAGCTTAGAATGTAGTCAGTAGGACAGGTAATAAATAAGAAGCAGCATACAAATAACTGATTGTGAAATGCCAATACTATGAGAATTCATATATATGTATAATTCATATATATATTCGAGGAGGACCTATTTAAACAGTGCTTAAAAGACATTGTAACCTATTCCTGAAGAGAGAAGCCAGGCCTTTGTAGAACCCAGGAAAGAGCATTCCAGGCAGTGGGGAAAAGCATTTTGGAAGCTCTATAGAGGGATAGTGTTTGTCTTATTCCAGTAACTGTAAAAGTCCAGTATGGCTAGACCACAGTACCCATGGGAGAGAGAGCGTGGTAGGGGAAGAAGTTGGATGGATAGTTGCGTGATCACTTATTCAACATGGAGGCCATGGTAAGGAAGCTAGATTTCATTCTAGATAAAATGGAAAGCAACCGAAAGATTTTCGACAGGAGAGCAGGTAATCCTTTTTGTGATTTTAAAAGTACATTTTCAAGGCTGTATGAAGAATGGTTGGAGAGGGCTGGAAGAAACTATAAGATTAGTAATGAAGGATTCACAGTATGCAGTGATGGTGGTTTGGACTAGAGCTCTGGTAGCAGAGGCAATGATGGTTCTATTTGAGACACAGTTGCAGGGTAGAGTAGATGGTGGAGTTGTATGTTGGGGATAAGGAAAATGAAGGAATAAAGGAAGATTATTTCGTTTCTGAATTGGACAAGATTGAGTAGTAGTAGGTTATAGCAGGTTTTAGGAGAAATAATAATAAGTGCTTGGGACATATAAATTTTAAATTTTGAGATGTTTGTGACTATACAGAGAGATAGGTAGATAGATATAGTACATAGTAGCATATAATACATATACATAAATCTGTGTGTCCTGTGTAAGATATTCTATGTACATATAGATTATTATATACTATATATATATACTATATCTATCCAACATATGATATACTATATATATTACATAGCTGGATTGCCTAGAAAAAAATGTGAAAATTCCAGAGCAGAAACATGACTTTGGAATTTATATTATATTAGCATGTAAATATGGTATTTTTTCTGTGGGGATAGGGGGTATCATTCACCTAGAAGGTGAATAGAGGGAGGAGAAGCTGCCTAGTGCTGCACCCTGTGGCACCTCCAATTCACTGTTCAAGTCACTGCATTTGAGCTTCCATCCTCACACAGAGAGAGGGAACAGAAATGCAAATTTGGGAGTCATTAGCATATAGGTGGTATTTAAAACCATGGGCACTGATGAGATCCTCCTTGGGAGGAATGTGGAGAGAGAGGAGAAGCTGCCTCATCTGAGCCCTGAGGTGTACTCATTGACAGTTCACAAAGTTCCTCCAATCCCTGCAGGCTGGTTTCTGTTCTCGCCAAGTCCCTGAACTAATTCTCCTGAGGGTTGCCAGTGACCTAGTTATTTCCCAGTCTGCTTGAGATATCTTCTGCTCCTTCTCTTCTCTCATCCCTGAGGCATTTAACTTTGTTAACCACTTTTTTCTTGAAATTCTATCCTATGTTAGCTTTGTGATATTGTTCTGTCTTTTTTCTTGTGTAATACTTCTTTGAGATTCTTTTAGTCTCTCTTACCCCTTGGATATTGACGCTCCTCAAGTCCTTTACTTAAAATTCTGCTCTTCTAATTGTAATTCTTCATTCTGAGTGACTTTATCTAAAACACTGATGTAGTGACTTCTAAAGTGGCCACCAAGTTTGTGTCTTGAAATCCACACATCTTAGCTGTGCACTAGACCTTCCTCTTACATGTTCCACAGACTCATTTTATTAAGCCCAATACTGATTCTCCTTTCTTTCAACATTTTGCTTTCACTTTTATTCCTTATTTTGGTGTCATCTTCTTCACTAATTCTCATTTCATATGAACACATCATTATGAATCTTCCTTTCCCTTCATCACATGTATAAATCAATCAGGAATCCTGTGCACATTTTCCTTTAATTCCTACATATTATGGGTAACATTTGGCTCATGAGTCTTCTTGCTTTTTTTTTTTTTTTCCGTCCTTTGCCCAGTAAGGCCTTTCAATAACTTGCCTTTTATATTATTGCCTGAGGGATGTTTCTGAAATGCTAATTGATCACATTATTATCTTACTAAATGCCTCAAGTGTGTCATCCGGGCTTGGAGAACAAAACTTAGGATAGTGCTTGTACTTCCTTATGGATAGCTTCTGCTTTATTTTCTATTTTAATTTATTCTTACCTATACTTTCTTCAGATCATACTAAGAAAGAAAAGGAGAAAAAGAGAGAACGTTTTTCCTTTATAACTTCTACTACTAGAGCACTTAATAACGTTGAGGGATTGATTAAGGCATCAGATTTAGGAAACTGATCTTTGTTAGAATTTTCCTCAAGTTACTTCAGTTATGATGGGGAAATGCTATGGAACCAGGATTTCCAGCAAAGGTATTTGTTAGAATCCATGAGCAAAATTCCAGGTGCTATAAGAATGAGAAAATAAAATTCAGAATTATATATTATAATTCTAATAATTTACAATTTTATTATAAATGTATTTAAAATTATGTATTATGGTAATAAAACTAAGCATATATTAGTTTTCTACTGCTGTTGTAACAAAATTACCAAAAACTTAGTGGTTAAAAAACACAAATTTATTATCTTACAGTTATAGAGAACAGAAGTTTGAAATGAGTTTCACTCAGCTAAAATCAAAGTGTCAAGAAGGTTTAGATCCTTGTGGGAGGCTCTAGGGAAATATGTGCTTGCCTGTGTTTTCCAGCATTTAGAGGCTGCCCACACTTTGATTCAATGTTCCACATCCTCCTGATACCTGCTTCCACAGTCACACCTTCTGTTTGATTCTGGTCCTCCTGTCACTGTCTTATAAGGACCCTTGAGATTATATTAGGGCATCCTGGATAATCAAGGATAATCTATTCATCTCAAGATGCATAACTTAATCATACATACAAAACCCCTTGTATAACATAAATTTACTTATTCACAGGTTCTAGGGTAAGATGTGGACATCTTTGATGGGGAGGTATTATTTTACCTACTGCAGAGAAATTGCAAGTAACTGGAAAAAGGCTAAAACAAATATATTTTCAAAAATATTTTTGTATTTGTAAATTTTCAATGTAGTTTTTTTTTTCTTTTTTTTCCTAAGTTGGTTTGTAAGCTCAAATTAGTATGGAAAATAGAATTTTGGATTCTTTTCTATGAAGTTACAGTAAAACATTTTCTATATATTCCAAAGCTACAACGTTATCTAGCATTTTTATTTTCTCTGCATTTCTCAAATGTATTTGACACAAAGAAAAAATCTTATAAAGAAGTTTTCTATCATTTTAGTTCTTACTAACATTTTATGTGCATTTGTTCATTTCTTAAAATTATCTCTCAAAGGAAGAAATTTGCAGATACTAAATAGCATAATTATGATATTTATGGAGAATAAGCCAAGCTAAAAATAATATTATTTTCTGCCTCCTGCTCTCTCCCTCTCTCCTTGTTCATTCTTCTATCTTTTGAAAAGGAGTTAGAGTTTTTTTTCAGGAAATAAAACATTAAGACAACAGTAAAGATGATCTCAAGAAACTAAAATTTCTCCTGAAGAAGAAGACTGGGTCCCTTCAGTGTATTTTTATTACATAATCTAGAGACTAAAGTAGAAGAAAGGACCTAAAAGAAATAAAACACTCATCTAAAGTTAATATTTTCTGTTGGTGGATTTCAACTGTAACATTGTCCTGTACTGTATGAAGAACCCAGATCTTGCAGCATACGGTGATTACAAGACAAATGAAACACAAAACACAACAAAAAATCATGAGTGAGTAGGTCAAGTTCCACCTATATTTGGAAAGCAACTCCAAATGATTTTTCTACCAGAAAGTGGGGTCAGTTGATTTATATTTGTTTATCTATATAGAACACATTTTTTTCCGAATAATGAGGACTAGATTTGAATTTTATTATCCTTATTAACTGATAATAAGTAACTTACAGTTGAAAGAAAACCCTATTACAATCAAAATACGTGCAATTTAGTTTATTTGTTGCTTGTGTGATTTTGGACAAGTCTGATCATTCATCTGAAGTTCAGTATTTTTTAACAGATGAAATGGAAGTAAAAGTCAAGTCACTGGAATGCTCAATTCATGACTGTGGCTATTATTTTGCATTCGGAGGCTTTCAGTTAGTCCATGAGGTCCTGTGATCAGTCTTCTCAATGAATTACTGCTTCATTTTAATGTACTTTTTATAACTACAAATAATTTAAACCAGAAGTGTGCTTCTTTAATTCTAAAGAACATTGTTGTTTAGTAATCAGGAAAAAGTGTAGCTATGCAACAATGTAACTGAACACCTTTCCTACACAGAAGCACAGTACTTGAGGGATTTGATTGATGTAGATGCTATAATGATAGGTGTATTTAAAACACAAAAATCCAAGAATATTTGTTTTTATTTGTTAATTAAAAACAAAGACAAAGTATATTTTACCCTTTACTCAGAAATACTAGTAATATCTACCAAAATTGAGTGATAGAAATGTACTTAGGAAAGAATCCCATTTTCTGTAGTTTGTCAATCAAAATGAATAATCTAAAAGTCTCATTTTCAATTAGATTATTTTAATATTTAACTACCTAAAATGCCCCAATCATATTCTTTAGAAAATGGTTAGACTAGAATACTGCAGTTCTAATCATGACATTTTATTATGATAAAAATGACTTCATTAATTGATGATCATATATCAACCCATAAAGTAAGGATATAAAAAGTTTTCCAGCCTAAGATAATATAAGACCATTTGAATTGTTTGGGATTTTTTTTTCAGAAATAAACATTTATGATCTTTTTATTCTTATAAAAATATGTAAGTTTCTTTGTTATAAATTCAACTATATTTTGTAGCCTATGAATTCATTTTTTAAGATCTGAATAGGTTAAGAGTATATTGATATTATTCCATATACAGCATTAGGATGTAATAAAAATAATAAATATAGTATATTTGCAACATAATTTTATGAGACATAGAAAACACTATGGAAGTTTTGGGTTTTTATCCTAGATGTTCCCATTTAGGGCTTTAGATCTCTTTTAGAGCATGTAGATTTTTTAAAAAGTGGATTGATGACTTTCCAGATATTTGAAATATGACCTTTTAAAGAAGTTAGTCTTCTTTCTCCTTTATTCTCTGCATCCTTGAAAGAACATTCACAACTTCATAATGAAAATGATATCAAAGGTCACTATACTGAGGATGAAAAATAGTACATTTAAGCATGACATGAGAGCTTTGTTTTAACTTGAAAGTAACTGTGAAGTGCAAAACATCATCTAAACACAATTGTTGGTTTCTGAAGCAAAATGTCTTTTGCTTTATACAAGTCTTCTTAATAAATATTAATGTTTAAGCTCTAATACAATCAGATAAACTTTTCTGAATATAAATTTAAAGAAATTTTACTGAATCTAGTTGAGTAATTAACTTGTACCTTTCCACCTTTACAGGAAACTATTAAATTGTAGAGGGCGTTAAGCTTCTAAAAAGCATAGAAACTGTATAATTAACTTATTTAAATACAATTATTTTTTTGTCCAATTTGCATTTCTATAAAGGAATACCTAAGGCTAGGTAATATATAAAGAAAAGAGGTTTATGTTGGCTCATAGTTCTGCAGACCATACAAGAAGGATACTGCCAGCACCTGCTTTCACTGAGGCTGCAGGGAGCTTATAAACATGGCAAAAGGGGAAGAGGGAGCAGGTGTGTCACATGGCAAGAGAGGGAGCAAGAGCGAGCATAGGAGTTCCCAAGCTCTTTTAAACAACCAGCTCTGATGTAAAGTAATCTAGTGAGAACTTACTCATTACTGTGAGAATGGCACCAAGCCATTGGTGAGGGATCCACCCCCATGACCCAAACACCTCCTGCTAGGTCTACCTCCAACACTGGAGGTCATGTTTCAGCATGAGATTTAGAGGGGCAAAAATCAAAACCATATCAACCCATAAGTTCTAAACATAAATATGGTTAGTAATATAAACATGTAATATTGTTATACCTGGACAATAAATTCTTATTAAAAGAATATGTGTTTTATTCATTCAATGAATGAATATGTCATTCATTCAGTTGGTTTGTTGAATTGGAAAGGATTGTTCATCGTATCGTTTTTTTAATAGCATACAATCAATTTGGATTTTAATTTTTGATATATTATAATTTATAAAAAGAATAAGCAATTTTATATACAGGGAAGTTTTAAAAAATAATTGTGGCCACCCATTTGAGTTTTATGAAATCATGACACCTTATGAGGTTATGAAATTAAGATAATATATATTCAACGCTTATAGAATAGTCTTTTCCACATGCTATTTATTCAATAAAGAAAAAGAAGTGCAAAATGTATTATCCAAAATTGTAGGGTTAGATGTATTTCAGAGTTCTCAATATTTTAGATTTAGAAAAGTAATATTGTGCGATATTATTTATTACTTGACACCCCCAGAAGGGCCTAAGGTAGCATCCCATAATCTAACATATTAATACATCTGCAGCAAAGCATATGAATATTTACTCTGACTGGAATCGCGAAAGTCTATAAATAGTCTTACTTTAATTCCTGGATGATTTTGTCACCTAATGGGCTTGTGCCAAGTTTAAAAACTCCCTCTGGTTATCAGAGCCTTTTGAATTTTAGAGTTGCAGATAAGAGGTTTAGGACTGGTAATATGAAAGTTACAATAGTGTTGGATTAGGAAAATGAATGGAAAGATATGAAATGAATAGGAAAAATACTATATCAAAGTATTGAATGCATAATTTTGGAAATAGGGCAAACTAGTACTTACTTGATTAAGGATGACTTACCTGACAGCATACCCTGCACAGACTTCAAACAATTTTGCAAAATGTGCAAAAAATTAAACATCAATAGGAGAAGGGGGAAAATAAAGTTTAATACCAGAATAGATTTTTCTATATGTAACTAAAAGTTAGGAAGCCATCATATTTAGTTCTAAGCCTTCTCATCTTCTAAGTAGGTTCTTCCTTCAATGTCCATCTCATCTGCCACTTAAGTGTGGCTATTATGTAAATTATAATAGTCCATATATCACTTCTGAGTTCTAGATACATATGTCTAGCTACCTATTTCATTTCCCCTCCTGGACGTCTTCAAGACTTCAAAGGCTCAATATGTTTAAAACCAAATTCATGATTCTCTATTCTCCCCCAAAACACCGGTCATCTCAGTAAAGGGCATCATTATCCATTCAGTTACTTAGGCCAGGAAATCAGGTGTCATTCCTTAATCTATTTCTAAACATCTCTTGTATCCAGCTATTTGTCTCCACATCATAACTTTACCCTCATCACATGACCCTCATTCAGGTAATGCTTTTTTCTTTCTCGGACTCCCTCATTTACTCTTCAGAATTTATCTGACTAAACTTCTACTTGCCCCTCCCTTGTGATAAAGAAAATAAGACATCTATCTTTATCTACCTAAAGGATTGCATGGGATGGTCCTATTAGCCTCTACAGCCCCCTCAGACCATGCCATGATTTTTCTGCTCCAAATCCATTATCTCCTCGCAGTGTGTTTTTCTCACTTTGCTTCCTTTCACCACAGGATATTTGCATGTACTGCTACATCTCTCTGAAATGCTTTTTACTATTCTCTTGATGTAGTTACTTCTTGTTCACTCATCCTGCTCAATTCCTATCATCCCATCCTCAGGGAAGTCTTCTGTGACCTCTGTGTAGGTAATGTCCTTTTCCTATATACTCAAAGTCACGTGCATTTCTCCTTCCTATCACTTACAGCACTTAACCATTTATAGTCATTTGTGTGATTGATTAAAATCTGTCTCTTCCACCTGTCCATAAGCTACATGAGGAGAGAGATCATGTTGGACTGTGTCTACCACTGCTGCCCACTCAAGTGCCTATCGCATATAGGCGTGCATATATTTGTTAAATGAATCAATCAGTGAAATTATTAGCGAGAACTGACTTTCGCTTGAATGACTTGTTCCTGTTTTATCTAGTTCCTGCTTGATTTAATGACACCTTTTACTTTCAAGGGTTTGTCACATTGTGTTATAATTATATGTTTAAATATTTATCTCTCCTAATAGACTGTGAATTCTTTGAAGAGTAGGTTATATCTATTTTGTTTTGTTATATCCCTGGAGTCCATTGCAGTAGCATGAAACTTAATATATAGTAGACACTTAAAAATACTTGCAGAATTAATTAATGCTAAACTGTGAACACAGTGTCAAGGATATTTTAAGTGTCATTGCTTTCATTTTCTGAATGTTTCACATTAACTTATTTTGGTTATTGATGATGTGGACAGTTGACATTAGTATGTGTATGGCTGTTGTATTGTTTTGAACTAAAATGAAGTTGTTAGTATCTGATGTGATTCTTAATTCAAGTTTATATCTTAAAAAAATGGATCAGCCTAAGTAAACCATGATTATTGTTAGTATTTGTTTTATTTCTTTTAAACATATAGCATGGTAATTTTACTGAGAATTTTTAGAAACAAAACAAATCAATCCATGTATAAATGGAGGTAGATGAAATTGTAAGGGAAGCTTAGACTTTATAGACCAAACACAAGTGTTCATCAAGCATAGGGATTTTACTGCTAGAATACTATTGAATTAGAAAAACTCTGCTTAATAATATTCATGTCTTTTTAAAGTCTTTTAAGTGTGGATCTTTTCTCAAAGACACACCACTGAAATTATCCAAATTCAAATGATTGGGACTGAAGGAATATGTTACAATCACATTTTATATTATTATCCATTAAATAGCTTTGGATTATATAATACTCAGTTGAAATATGCTGACAGTTATTCAGAAACCTAAGTAAAACTTTTGATGAACCAGGCTCTACTTTAGTTCAGTAGTTATATCTCAATCAGACAAGCTCTACTGTATAATTTTAGTTTTAGTCAAGATGAGATTTATGGGTATATCATATCCACAGACTGCTGTGAGGAAAGTAAGATTTGAAGAAATGAGTTATTAATCTTTACTGCAGAGCATTAACAAATGTCATACGGCTTTTATGAGTTGGTACCTAGGAGGTAGTAGATTCATAAGCCCCCCAAAATAGATTTCCTTTTATATACCTCTGATACCAAGAACATAATTAATAGTTACCTATTATTCATTTGTGAAGTTTAAGTTTTAGTTCATTTATTAAATTCAAGCTTAGTATAAAATTAACAAAATTAAATAAGGGCTGTCATATTATAGTGAATGGAATGATCTGTCTAGCTTTTAGATACATGCATGTGCCTATGTGCATGCATGCATGTATGTATTTGGTGATGTATATATTTTTATTTACTATCGCCAAGCAATTTCTGGCTGTAAATACTTCTGGTTGTATTCTTGCTGATGGTTTAAACATGCTTATTAGGTAGGCACCCATGTTTGCCTTAGTAATTTGATTGGCTAGTCATAATAATAGTGATAAAAAAAATCTTGTTATTGAGATAATTGCTTGCCTGATGTTTGCCATCATTTTTTAGTTTTGAGTTTCAAAAGACCAGTACCCACGAAGCTGATTCATCTCCTCCCAGGTTCTTTGCCTTCAGTTTAGATAAGTAGTCTCCAGGTGGGTGGTGACATATAGGTCACAGCCCTGATTTCTGGAGAGAAATCACTTTCCCTTGGTACTGTCTTTAACAAAGCACAAACTCTCATTAAATGTTTGCTGAGTTAATGTCGAAAGAATTAGCTGAGGGCTTTTACCATTATTGTATGCTTTCTGTATAGAAAGATAACATTTTAAAAGAAGCTTAAATTAAAACAAGCCTACATAAAAATATTAATTACATTTAAAAGCATTTGCATGAAGATACCACAATATTTAAGGAGATATGATGCAAGTAGACAATCTTATGAAATAGAGAATTATGGGGTTGATGGCATCCTTCAAAGTTTTTTGGTACAAGTACCCACTTGTTCCTTAAATTTCTTATACAATATGCAGTCTCTGTTATTCACTTAGTAGGATCTGAAACACATACAAGAACTAGGTCAAAAGACTGCAGTGTAGAACACCAGCAAGTAAATTGGGGGAATAAATCATGCATCTAGGAGCACAATTTGTAAATCACTTTATGAAAATAAGCATATCTCCATGTGGGGGCATGGGGAGGCTTTCTAGCCAGCATTACTTGGCTGGCCCACATTATTCCATAACTCTTCTCCCTACCGGGAGATTTAAAAATTCAAATGCAAATAGGTAAGTTAATTACATTATTTAATCTTAATTAATTTCTAACTAAATCTTTGGTTATTTTTTAGAGTTGAACCTCCTGAGATTGATCCAAACTTGGGGATGTTAAATCAGATACCAAATACCCTAAAATAATCTTTATGTTGATTCACTTGCTATTATCAGGGGGTGATATCTTACTTTTTTCTATGGCCTAGGTTGCTTTCCCATGGATCTCTATCAGTTCTCTCAGTAGTCAGAACTCCTGCATTAATTCCCGTCCAAAAAAAGAGAAACATAAAAAAGTAAAACCATAGATACATACATTTTGTATATGTAATTCTATTAGTCCGTTTTCATGCTGCTGATGATGATATACCCAACACTGGGCAATTTACAGAAGAAAGAGGTTTAATTGACTTACAGTTCCACATGGCTGGGGAGACCTCACAATCATGGTGGAAGGTGAAAGGCATGTCTCTCATGGTGGCAGACAAAAGAAGAGAGCTTGTGCAGGCCAATTCTCCCTTATAAAACCATCAGATTTCATGAGACTTACTCACTATAATGAGAACAGCATGGGAAAGACTTGCCCCCATGATTCAATTACCTCCCACCAAGTTCCTCCCACAACACACAGGAATTCAACGTGAGTTTTGCGTGAGGACACAGCCAAACCATATCATTCTTCCCCTTGTCTCTCCCAAATCTCATGTCTTCATATTTCAAAACCAGTCATGACCTCCCAACAGTCCCCCAAAGTCTTAACTCATTTCAGCATTAACTTAAAGGTCCACAAAGTCTCATTTGAAACAAACCAAGTCCCTTCTGCCTATGAGCCTGTAAAATCAAAAGCAAGTTAGTTACTTCCTAGATACAATGGGGGTACAATCACTGGGTAAATACAGCATTCCAAATGAGAGAAACTGGCCCCAAAAAAGGGGCCTACAGACCCCATGCAAGTCTGAAATCCAGCAGGGCAGTCAAATCTTAAATTTCCAAAATGACTTCCTTTGACTCCATGTCTCATATCCAGGTCAAACTGATGCAAGAGGTAGATTCCCATGGTATTGGGCAGCTTTGCCTGTGGCTTTTGCAGGGTAAGCCTCTCTCCTCACTGCTTTCATGGGGTGGTGTTGAGTGTCTGAGTCTTTTCTAGGTGCATGGTGCAAGCTGTTGGTGGAGCTACCATTCTGGGTCTGGAGGATGGTGGCCCTCTTCTCACAGCTTCACTGGACAGTGCCCCAGTAGGGATTCTGTGTGGGGACTCGGACCCCACATTTCCCTTCCAAACTGCCCTAGAAGAGGTTCTCTATGAGGGACCTGCACCTGCAGCAAACTTCCTCCTGGAAATCCAGGCATTTCTATACACCCTCTGAAATCTAGGCAGAGATTTTCAAACCTCAATTCTTGACTTCTGTGCACTGTAGACTCAATACCACATGGAAACTTCCAGGGCTTGGGACTTCTACCTTTTGAAGCAACAGCCCTAGCTGTACCTTGGCCCCTTTCAGTCACAGCCGGAGCAGCTGGGACACAGGGCACCAAGTTTCTAAACTGCACACGGCATGGGAACCCTGGGTCTGGCCCACTAAACCATGATTTTCCTCCAAATCCTCTGGGCTTGTGATTGGAGGGGCTGCCGCAAAGGTCTCAGACATGTCCTGGAAACATTTTCCCCCTTATCTTGGTGAATAACCTTCAGATCCTCATTGCTTATGCAAATTTCTGAAACCCACTTGAATTTCTTCTCAGAAAATGGCATTTATTTTTCTATTGCATTGTCAGGTTGCAAATTTTCCAAACTTTTATGCTCTGTTTCCCTTATAAAATTAAATGCCTTTAACAGCACCCAAGTCACATATTGAATGTTTTGCTGCTTAGAAATGTCTTCCGCCGGATACCCTAAATCATCTCTCTCAAGTTTAAAGTTCCACAAATCTCTAGGGCAGGGGCAAAATGCCACCAGTCTCTTTGCTAAAACATAACAAGAGTCACCTTTGCTCCTGTTCCCCACAAGTTTCTCATCTCCATCTGAGACCACCTCAGCCTGGACCTTATCATTCATATCACTATCAGATTTTTGGTTAAATCCAATCAACAAGTCTCTAGGAAGTTCCAAACTTTCCCACATTTTCCTGTCTTCTTCTGAACCCTCCAAACTGTTCCACCTATGCCTGTCACCCAGTTCCAAAGTCACTTCCACGTTTTTGGGTATCTTTTCAGCAATGCCTTGTTCTACTGGTATCAATTCACTGTATTAGTCTATTTAATGCTGATGATAAAGACATACCTGAGACTGGGCAATTTACAAAAGAAAAAAGTTTAATTGACTTATAGTTCCATATGGCTGAGGAGGCCTCACAATCATGGCAGAAGATGAAAGGCATGTCTCACATGTCAGCAGACAAGAGAAGAGAACTTGTGCAGGCACGTTCCCCTTATGAAGACATCAGATCTCATGAGACTTACTGTCATGAAGACAGCACTGGAAAGACCTGTCCCCATGATTCAGTTATCTTTCACCAGGTCCCTCCCACAACATATGGGAATTCAAAATGAGATTTGGGTGGAACACAGCCAAATCATATCAGTGATTGATTTCCTAATGATTATGGGTTTTTGTTTCTGTTTTTTTTGTCATCCAGGAGATGGCTTTTTCTCTTCCTTACCAACTACTATCTTCATTATACTTGCAGGAATTTGTGTGATTCTAATTTTTCTTAAAAATTTTTGTTTACTCATTAAGCATACTGCTCCTGGTTCTCTGGTTAATGGATCTAAGCATTATTTTAATACTGGACTTGATTTTTAAGGGAAGTTTTCAAATCACAGCAAAATTGATCAGAAGGTACCGAGATTTTCCGTATACACCCTGCCTGACACATGCATACCCTTCCTTCATCAGTAACCCTCACCAGAGTGGTTCATCTGTTAATAATGATGAACCTACACTGACACTTCACTATCACCCAAAGATCATAGTTTGCATTAGAGGTCACTCCTGGCATTGTACATTCTACGGGTTTGGACAAATGTATAAGGATATGTATTCCTCATATTAGTGAACATAGAGTTTTTCATAGTATTCATTTATTACCCTTTTAATGTCCATAGGATCTATATAGATATTTATTCTTCTATTTTTGATAATAACTTGTGTGCTCTCTCATTTTTAGTTAACTGTCTTAGTTAGCTACAGGCTTATTAATTTTATCAGTCTTTTCAAAGAATCAAGTTTTAGTTTAGTTGACTTTCTCTATTAATTTCCTATTTTCAACTTTATTCATTTCTGCCTTAATTGTTATTATTTCTTTTCTTCTACTTACTCTGGGTTTGATTTGTTCTTCTTTTTCTTGTTTCCTTAGTTGGAAGCTTAGGTTTTAAATTTTAGATTTTTCTTTTAACATATACATAAAATGTCATAAATTTTTCTCTAAGCACTGCTTTCATTGCAGCTCATAAATTTTAGAATGTTGTGTTTTAATTTTGGTTAATTCAAAGTATTTTAAAACTTTCTTTGAGATGTCTTCTTTCAATTGTGTAATGTAGAAGTGTGTGGTTTAATCTCCAGTATTTTTGTTTTTTTTTAAGCTATCATTTTGTTATTGATTTGTAGCTTAACTCAATTATCTGAATGCAGATATTGTATGATTTGTATTTTTTTAAAATTTGTATAGTGTCTTTTATGGTTCAGAATGTGGTCTATCTTGTGGCATGTTCTGTGAGAGCTTGAGAAAAATGTGTATCCTATTGTTGGTGGTAAATAGCATATGTATTAATTATGTCTGTTTGATTGATAACCAAAATATCAACCAAACAGACATAGTTAGTGTGTTATTGAATTTGGTTTGCTAGTATTTTTTGAGGATTTTTGCATCAATGTTCATCCAGGATAGTGGCCTGCAGTGCTCTTTTTTTGATATGTCTTTGTCTGGTTTTGATATCAGGGTAATACTGACTTTGTAGAATGAGTTTCGAAGTTTTTCCTCCTCCTCTATTTTTCAGAATAGTTTGAGTAGTATTGATATTGATTCTGTTTTTTTGTTTGTTTGTTTGTTTTTTGTTTTGTTTGAGACAGAGTCTCACTCCATCGCCAGGCGCTCGACTGGAGTGCAGTGGCGTGATCTTGGCTCACTGCAACCTCTGCCTCCTGGGTTCAAGTGATTCTCCTGCCTCAGCCTCCCGAGTAGCTGGGATTACAGGCGTGTGCCACCACACCCAGCTAATTTTTGTATTTTTAGCAGAGACAGGGTTTCACCATGTTTTCCAGGATGGTCTCAATCTCTTGACCTCCTGATTCGCCCGCCTTGGCCTCCCAAAATGCTGGGATTACAGGCGTGAGCCACCACACCCGGCCGGTATTGATTCTTTAATGTTTGATAAAATTAAGCAGTGAAACCATTGGCTTTTTTATTTTTTCTAGGAGACTTATTATGGTTTTGATCTTTTTATTTGTTATTTGCTCAGATTTCGGATTTTTTTCATGGTTCAATCTTAGTACATTGTACATTTCTAGGAATTTATCCATTTCTTTCAGATGTTTCCAATTTATTGGCATATAGTTATTCATATCAGAGTGGCCCTAATAATCATTTGAATATCTGTGGTATCAGTTGTAATGTTTCCTTTTTCATCTTTGATTTTATTTATTTGTGTCTTCTCTCTTTTTTTCTTAGGCTGGCTAAAGGTTTGTTGATTTCGTTTATATTTTCAAGAAAACAACTTTTCATTTTATTGATCTTTTGTATTGTTTCTTTCATTTCAACTTTATTTCTGTTCTGATCTTTATTATTTTTTTCTTGTACTAATTTGAGGTTTACTTTCTCTTGCTTTTCTATCTCTAAGATGCATTGTTAGATTGATTGTTTATTTGAAATTTTTCTACTTTTTTCATATAGGTGCTTATACCTACAAAACTTTCCTCTTAGTACTGCTTTTGCAGTATTTCATAAATTTTGGTATCTTGTGTTTCATTATAGTTTGTTTCAAAATATTTTTAAATTTCCTTTTTAATTTCTTAATTGACCCACTGGTCACTCAAAAGTGTATTTTTTAATTTCCATGTGTTTGTATAGTTTCCAAGATTCCTTTTGTTACTATTTGTAGTTTTATTTCATTGTGGTTAGAGAAAATAATTGACATAATATCAACATTTTTAAATTTTTTAAGACTTAGGTGAATTTTTAAGATGTATGTGGTCTATCCTTGAGAATGATCAATGTGCTGAGAAGAAGAATGTGTATACTGCAGCCATTTAACAAAATGTTCTGTAAATATCTATTAGGTTCATTTGGTTTATAGTTCAGATTAAGTCTGACTTTTCTTTATTGATTTTCTGTGAGGATGATCTGTTCAATGCTGAAAGTGGAGTATTAGAGTCTCTAGCTATTATTGTATTGGGGTCTATCTCTCTCTTTAGCTCTAATAATATTTGTTTTATATATCTGAATGCTCCAGTTTGGGGTACATATATATTTATAATTGTTATATCTTGATGACAATATACATGATAAAGTATCATTAGATAATGACCTTTGTCTCTTCTTATAGCTTTTGTCTTGAAATCTACTTTGTCTGATATTAGTATAATGAATCTTGCTATTTTTTGTTTCCATTTGTATGGAATATCTTTTTCAATCCCTTTCTTTTCATTCTGTGTGCATCTTTATAGGTAACATGTGTTTCTTGTAGACTATAGATTGTTGCATGTTTTTTTTTTTATCCATTCAGCTACTCTATTTTTTTGTTTTGTTTGTTTTTGATAGGGTTTGGTCCATTTACATTCAGTGTTATTATTAATAAAGGAGGAATTACTGTTGCCATTTTTTTTTCAGCTTGTTACGTAGTCTTCCTTTTTTTCCTTTATTTCCATGTTCTTTTTAGAAAAGGTAGCTTTCTCTGTTGGTAAGTTTTAGTTTCTTTCTTTTGTGTATATGTGTATCTGTTGGATGTTTTTTTGATTTGAGGTTGCCATGAGGTTTGCAAATGTCATCTTATAATCCATTATTTTAAACTGATGACAATTTACCACTAATTGCATTAAAATTTTGTTTTCTTTCTCTTCCTTATTTAGGGTGCTTTCTTTATTTTGACCTTTGGTGGTTTGATTATTAAATGTCTTGAGGCTGTCTTCTTTGGGTTAGATTTATTTGGTGCTCTATAACCTTCTTGCACTTAAATATTGATATCTTTCTTTAGGCTTGGGAAATTCTGTGTTATTATCCATTTCAATAAACTTTCTATGTCTGTCTCTTCCTGTGCCTCCTCTTTAAGGCCAATAACTCTTAAATTTTTCCATTTGAAGGTTATTTTCTGGATCCTGTACACATTCTTAATTCTTTTTTATTATTTTTTCTTTTGTCTCCTCTGATATATTTTCAAATATCCTGTCTTCAAGCTCACTAATTGTTTCTTCTGCTCAATGAGTTTTGCTGTTAAGTGACTCTGATATATTCTTCAGTATGCCTGTTACACTTTTAACCTCTAGAATTTTTGCTTGATTCTTTTAAATTATTTCAACCTCTTTGTTAAATTTACCTGATAGGATTCTGAATTGCTCCTCTGCTTTATCTTGAATTTCATTGAGTTTTCTCAAAACATCTGTTTTGAATTCCCTGTCTTAAAGGGTACATATCTCTGTTTCCCCAATATTTGTTCCTGGTGCCTTATTTAGTTTAGTTGGTGAGGTGATATTTTCCTCGAAGGTTTGATGCTTGTGGATGTTCACTGGTGTTTGGGTATTGAAGAGTGAGATCTTCATTTTATTCTTTGCAGTCTGGGCTGGATTGTACCAGCCCATCTTGGGAAGGCATTCCAGTTATTTAAACTGGATATTGGACTTGGATATTGTAATTGAAATTCTCGGTCACGGCAGCGGTATCTGCATTAGGAGGCAGCCAAAACTCGGTAACACTGTGGCTCTTGTGGACTTATACAGGTATCACCTTAGTAGCTTTAAATAGGATCCAGAAGAATTCTCTGTATTGCCTGGCAAGGACTCTTGTTCTCTTCCCTTACCTGCTCTCAATCAAATAGAGTCTCTCTCTGTGTGCTGAGCTACCTGGATCTTGGGAAAGGGTGACACAAATAATCTTCTGGCCACCACCAATGGGACTATGCTGTGTCAGACCTGAAGCCAGCACAGCACTGGGGTTTGCCCAAGGCCCCATTGCTAGACTAGTGCTTATGTTTCTCTCAAGGCCCGAATGCCCTACAATCAGCAGGTAGTAAAGTCAACCAGACTTGTGTCCTTATGCTCAGGGTGGTGAGATTCCACTCCCCGTGCTAGTTCAGAGATGCCAGCTGGAAGCCAGACCCTGGAGTTGAAAACCTTAGGAATCTACCTGGTTCTTTTTTTCTACTGCAGCTGAGCTGGCACCCAAGCCACAAGACAAAGTCCTTTCCACTCTTCCTTTTCCTTTTCACATGCTGAGGACTCTCCCCATAGTAACTACTGCCTCAGCCCTTCAGTGAGTACTACCTGGTTACTCCCAACGTTCACTCCAGACCCAGGGTCTCTTTGGTCAGCTTGTGGTGAATGCTGCCAGCTCCAGGTCTATCTCTTTAGGGCAGCTGGCTTCTCTCTGGCCCAGAGAATGCCCAGCAATGCTGTCGGATAGCCAAGTTCTGGAATCGAGGACCCTAGGAGCTCACTTGCTGCTCACTCCAGTGTGGCTAGTTGTTATTTAACATGCAAGACAAAGTCTCCTTTACTCTTTCTTCTCCTTTTCTCAAGCAGGAGTCTCTTCCTAAACCCACCATAATCTCTCCCCAAACCCACCTAAGCCAGCATGTCTCTGAGTCTCACTCAAGGCCCATCACGAGTACTGCAAGGTTACTACTGCTGATTATTCAGGGCCCAAGGGCTAATTAGCATTCAAGGATGCGAATTCTTTTCTGGCCCAGCATGTATCTAGAAATGGCTGTGAGCTAGATTCTGGAATGGGGGCCTCAGCAGGCATTTCACTAGTTCTTATGTCCCCCAAGTCCACTAGCTGTAAGCTAAGCACAGTACCAGGACTTGCTTGGGATGTGCAGCTCTTGTAGCCTAAACTGCCTTTCAAGTTTATTCAGAAACCCAGAGAGCTTTAGCCCATGATGGCGAGGCTACAAATAACTAAGCTTCTGACCACTGGAATGGACAATTCCCCTCTGGGTATTGCTGGTCTAAATGCTCCCTCTGTGGGTGCCAGCTGTATTCTACCTTGTGTTGCTTTCCACTGTGATAGGGCAGAACTGAGTTCCAATGCAAAGTTCTACAGTCACTGCACTCTTTCTCCCCAAGAGCACAGAAACTCTCTCCGAGCCCTGCCAGGGTTGGAGGAGGGAGGATGTTGGTAACTCAAGACTTTCTTCTCCAGTGCCTCTCTCAGTGATATGAAGTTAAAACAAGATACTGTGTTTGCTCACCCAATTTTTGGTTATTACGAAGGTGTTTTTTTGTGTGGATCGTTGCTCAATTTGGTGTTTCTGCATGGAGTACGGTTGCTGGAGGTTTCTATTTGGCCATCTTCCTCTATCTCCTCTGGCAAATATCTTGTAACAACCAAATAATACTCCTAATGTCTCCCTCGTGCCACTTGTATATTTGCTGTCATTAATTTTAATTATTACATAAGCACACCTAAGCATACATAGTCAAATGCTTTATTATTTTAAATATATTAATGTAGATCAATGAAGAATAAGAAAATAAGCAATTTTATTTTACCTTCATTTATTCTGTTTCTATTGCTCTTTTTCTCCCTATGTAGGTCTGAATTTTTGACCTACATTATTTTCTTTCTCTCTAAGGAATTTTTAAAAACATTTCTTGCCAGGCAGGGCTACTAAAAACAAATTTCCTCAATTTTTGCTTGTCTATGAAAGTCCTTATTTCTCCTTTATCTTTTAAGGGAAATTTCACAAAGTATAGAATTCTAGATTGGTGGGGTTGTTTTTTCTCTCTCAGTCCTTTAAATATTTAATTCGTCTCTTCTTGCTTGCATGGTTTCTAAGGAAAAGTCAGATATAATTTTTATCTTTGCTTCTCTACAGTTAAGGTGCTTTTTTCATCTGGATTTTTCCAGAGTTTTTTTTATCTTTGATTTTCTGCACTTCAAATATAAAATGTCCAGGAATAGATTTTTTGTTTGTTTGTTTGTTTTGTTTTCATTTGGCATTTATTTTGTTTGGTGTTCTCTGAGCTTCCTGGATCTTTGGTTTGGTATGTTACATTAAGTGAAGAAATTCTAAGTCATTATTGCTTCAAATATCGTTTCTGTTCCTTTCTCCCTTTCTCCTCCCTTGGGCTTTTCCATTGTGCACATGTTACACTTTTTGTCATTGTCCCACAGTTCTTAGATATTCCTTTTTTTTTTTTTTTAATGTTTTTCTTTTTGCTTTTCAGTTCTATAGGTTCCTGTTGTGAAATCCTGCATCTCAGAGATCTTTTTCTCCATCATCTTCAATCTATTAATAAACCCATCAAAGGCATTCTTCATTTCTGTACAGTGTTTTTGACTTTTTGTATTCCTTTTTGTTTTTTTTCCTTGGATTTTCTATCTATATTTGCATTGCTCATCTGCTCTTGCATGGTGCCTAGTTTATGTATCAGCACCCTTCGCATATTCATCATAGTTTTTAAAAAATTCATCCTGGTCTGATCATTTCAACTTCCCTGCCATACCTGGGTCTGGTTATAATGCTTGTTCTGCTTTTTCAAACTGTGTTTTTTAGCCTTTTAATATGTCTTATGATTTTTTTTTAATAGACAGGATGCACTGGATGTAAAATAATCTATTATAAATAAGCTGTTAGTAATGTGGTGGTAAGGTGTTAGGTAAAGGAAAATATTCTACATATAGGTTAGTTTGCAATAGCAGCATGTTAGGGTAATAATATTAAAACATAATTTTGAGTTCTGAAGATATGATTTATTTATTGTTTTAAAAACCAAAATTTCTCTTCATTTTGGTGGTCTTAATCTCTGACAATCCAGTAACCAAATCACAATCCATAGCTGCTTTTGCCTCCTAGCAAAGACTTTGGTATTCTGATTATCATTTATATGCTCTTCTAGTGGATTCCCATGATTTACTCTAATGACTCATTCTTTCATTCATCCACTGAACACACATAAACACATATAAACTATGTGTCATTCTCTGGGCTGTATACAAGAAGCATGGCAGTCGAGCAGCCAGCAAGATAAATACAGTCTTGCCCATGAAGAGTTCAGTTTTTACTACCCTGTCTAGACTGTGACTATAGTGTATACTGTTTGATGGCAGACATGGTGTCAATCTGCCTTCCACCTTCAGTGTACCACTTAGTGCCCATACATGCTTGATACTCAAACTGTTTCTTCAAAAAGTGAACAAATGAACAATGGCAACCTATAATTTAATTTATCCCAAAATATATTGGCACATTCAGCTAAATTCACTAGATAATTTTATGTCTTTGTAACCTAGGCAATTTTTAAGGTATTTTAAAATTAGTGGTACACAGTTAAATTGGTGCTTTACAGTCCCATTGTTCTGATATTAGTTCATGGTTAGTAAAGTCAGAGATTTTTCTAGGGAGCAGCATAATCATTTTTTACTAAACCTTTCTGTGCTACACTAAGTTTTTTGACTCTTCTGCTAAGTTTATAGATGTTGTACAGGTAACATCCAACATAGTCCTCACTTTTACCTGCTAAACTTTTGTAATTCCTTACAAATAATCAATAATTTAGGTAGAATTAGAGTTAGTCCCATAATATATTTTATTCTGGTTCTGTATAGAGTGGCCCGGAGAGGAGATGGTCTTCTTGCTTTGAGAAAAGTATTTGTGACTTCTTTTGCATGAATAACCTTTGTGACTGTCTCACAACTTCTTGTCTTGTTTCATTCTATCTTTTCGGTTTGAGATTTTCTTTCCTTTGCCCGCTGTATAGGACTATCTCTCCTTCCAACAGCTGACTTAAAATCACTTTCTCTTTCAATATGTTTTTTAAAACTATTGCTTTTTAATTTCATTGCATGTATTATGGAGCTTTTGCTTTGCATTGTAAGGATTTCAGTTATTTACTCAAGAATTGATATTGTAATGCTTAGGAAGACAGGCTCTGTATTCCACATTTTTTTTTCTCACTAGCTGAATGATAATAGGTATGCCATTTAAACTCTCTAAATTTTAGTGGCTTCATCTGTATAGTACAATGGGGATACTAACTAATGATACCTATCTCCTAAGGTTATAACAAGAATGGAATAAAATAATACATGTAAATTATTTGGCACAGTTCCTGGTATCTGTTGCTTAATATTATTATCATTATTGTTGTTGCTATAGTTGATATTAATACTGGCCAATAGACTGTAAACTCCTAGAACCTTGGGATTACATCTATGACTTCTTTTGTATTCTTGATATAACGCAAGAGTAAGTGCTTCAGTGAAGGCTTTTGGAATGAAGGATAAAAAGTAAAAAAAGAATTAGTTAGTGCATGTTGTAAATTCTGGTTCAACATACTCTTCTTAGAACAAGAGATATTTTCCAGTAGTAGGTATACGATATTCTTTAGCATTCAGTTGCATAGTGTGAATGATCATTCAGATTTGTGAAACTGAAAGTGTTCTTTATAATGTATATTTCATAAACGTATACAGATTAAGAAGGATTAATTTAGAACAGTGGGATAATCTAAATAGCTACCCTAAAAAAATTACCACTGGCATTTTAATGAAATGTTATTTTACAACTTTAAAGCTCATAGCAATATAATTAGTAATATGTGTAATCTTTATTACCAATCTTAATCTTTTTTATATGACTGAAAAATTATTTTATGGTAGTACAATTAAAATAATGCTAAAAATGTCAGCATAACAGAATTAAACTAAAGTAACTACTACAATATTGTACCCCAAACTGGCTAATTTAAATGCAAAATACTTTGTACAGGCTATTTATCTGGGCTAATGCATGTTAAGGGATTTAAGGAGTAGTTTGTGTAACTGAAATAAAAGGAAAAATAAGCACTGTACAGCAATCTTTACTATTGTTTAACATGAGGGAAATATTAAATAGGTTTATATATAGGCCACTTGAGGAAAATGTATTAGAAGCCCTATCATAGCATAGTAAATATAAAGATGACTGCCAGGCAATATTACGTTCATAGGCTTTTAAAGGACAGATTTGAAATGCTTAAAGTTGTCCCTTACACGAATGATAGTACAATATTAACTATGATAACTAGATTGAAGGTGTACAATTTTGAAAGTATGTGATTTATTTTGAAAAAGGAATTTTGACAGACTGGACAGTTGATTAGTTGACACATGACAAGGGTTAGATTTTTTTCTGAATGCTTCTGTCAGTTCATAATAATGACTCTACCACTTTATCATTATTATAAGGTGAAAATATGAAAGGGTTTAAAAATAAGATTAAAAAATAAAACTGGACTCAGGATAGAAATGGGAAAATAAAGAAAAGTAGAAAAAAAACCACCTAGATTTTCACCACACATACAGTTACACACTTAATATTTTGTACATATATTTCTAGTTTCTGCTCTCTTATAATTTCAATTTTCTTAAGAAAAAATTTTGATCATATTCCATAGAATATTTATGTGTAATACAAAGGAATCCAAGTAATACATGTTATATACAAATTATTTATAATAATGAATCATCTGCATTTTCCTTATTATTTTAGTGCCTCATTTTTTAGACCCTCCAAAAGTATTATGGCTTATATATTTATTCCTAATTTTTAGACCTACTCATTTAAAAAAACTGGTTAGCATTTAAAATATTTTATTAAAGTTTAAATCACTTCTTAATAATCATAACCCATTAAAATTGTGTGTAACTTACAACAGAAGCAGGGATGATAGATTTGAGAGAAACTAGATGCTGTGGTATAGTGTGTTTATTATCCTAGTGCAATTGTGGAAAGGACAACTCTGATTTAACAGATGATGCTACACATTATATTTGTTTGATTTTGATCATGTAGGTTCCAGCACTCCTGGAAAGTTCTGCAAGACCTCAGCTACAGAAAGCCCAGAGAGAGCATGTAAATTCTTTCATGACCCTTGATCACCAGATCATCAATCCAACTCTTAAACAGTCACAACCTGCAGGGGCAAGTGGTGGGCCTCTCGTGCGGCATGCACACACAACTCTGGACAGTGACCCTGGCCTCGCAGGAAACCCGCTCACCAAGTTACTAACTCTTGGGAAAGAAGATGACAGTGCACAATGGCATGTACGTCTAATGGCTGGATATGAAAATATATCATCAGTTTTTGAAAAAAAGCTCTGTTAAAGTAATTGAAGTCAACATTATTACAGTAAACATTCCAAATGCAAGTGTAACAAAAGAAATGTGCTTTTAATTAATTATTCTCTATTAACTATGCATATAAATTCCTATGCATAATAAATTATAAGAATTCATTTTTAATACTTCCTTAAATTATGTATTAACATGAATTAAAATAGACACTAACAGTAGTATGTGTTTAGAAGATTTAGCTCTAATTGTAAATGTTTTCTGATAAGTTCGGTTGAAATATCGATCAGTAGTTAGATTATCTTAAATATCTGTTAAAACAGGCAGAAATTGCTTAAGCAGCAGTGAATTTTTGCTGTAGAAATGACTATTAGAATAAGACTAATAATCTTATTGCATTTATATTTTATGAAATTATATTTGAATCTTTTAACTTTTGCTTTTTTATACATTCAATTTTATTTTCAAAAAATACTTGGCTACTATTTACTGAATAACAAATTTAGATGTGCTGAGGATACAAAAATAAACAAATATTTAGCTTCATGGAGTTTATATTTATTGTGACTTGCTTGTAATGAACCTTCAGAAAATATTGAAGTATGAATAGAACTGGGAAACACTGGTACTAAAGACTTCCTTTAATGTTTCAATATTTTAAAAAAACTACATTAATAACTGAGCTTCCTTTTCTTTTTTCCATTAGATTTGTTAGATAAAGATATAGTCCTATGATCTCCCAGATTTAATCTCCCAATCTATATTCCTGGTGATTATTGCTGATTTCAGGTCAATACTTATTATCTATTAAGCCTGTAGCCTCTAGGCACAAAAGGATAATGCTCAGAATCCCAGTATCTAAAATCTGAATAATAGAGAATTTTTTTAACAAATTTTATATTAACCTGGAAAAGATAAAAAGTAAGGATCCGGTAGATGATTAATAAAATACAAAACAATAAAAAAATGGAAGCTTTTGAAATCTAAAACTGAATGTAAGTATCTATATGTATATTTATTCAAAATTTACAGTAGTAGATATATAAAAAACTTTCTCTCCCACAAATGAATGTAGAACCAGGTTCTCTATTCACTTTATGAAGATTATAAAAATATATATAAGATGAAATAATCTGTTTAGTAAGTATTAGATATACACACAATACAATTTATTCTACAACTACTTTCAATGTTCATTTTCTTATGTGAAAGATTGATTTATAAAGAGAAAAACAAATCCTGAAAGATACACATATGCCAGTTAATTCTAGGTAAAACCTAGAAAATGATTTTATTATATATTTTATAAAATATGTACTCTAAAAAATGAGAATGAATAAGCAACATAGATTCAGCGAAAGTCTTTTATCTTTTGTTAATGTTTAAGCACACATCTTACCTTTGCTTTTATATTAAGTTTGTACATATAAAGAAAATTCACATGTTTTTAGTGGTCTTTGGGTGCTCTCAATTAAAGAATCTCATGGCTCAGAAGGGTGCAAAGTCTCAAGAATTACATTGGCTTTGAGGCAATGTGAACAATGGCTATAGAAAATTTTTTTCTATTTTTTTAAACCATCATGTTTTAAATTATGTATACAAAAGTATCTTATAACCATCATTAATGTGTATTTAATCACAGTTTTATTCAGTCTGTAATAGTTTTAATCAGTGTGTGGTCTCTTTGAATTTGGTATGTTTATGCAGTTTCACATACTGCCGTCATTCACAGACTTGCTATCTTTGACAGCTAGGATAAATCCTGCGCTGTTGCAATACTCTAATATGTTTATTGGTACTTGGAGTCTATGACTCAAAGCAGAAAGTATATAGTCTTTGGACACAGTCAGTATACTATAGCTGTGTCGTCTCAGTTTTTAATTTCTCTCACCCATATGTATACACCTTGTAGAATTGTTTTAATGCTTGCATTTTAAGTTTTTAACACAAGGGCAGAGTTTGAGCTTAGGAGATGATGGCTATTGCCATCTTTTTTTTTTTTCTCCCAAGCCTTTTCTACCTGTGACAACAGGGAGTGTTTCGTCAATTCAAAGAAGACCGCAGAAATCATAGCTACCAGAGGATAAGTCTGAGAACAGCTTTATGTTCAGGATTTGATAATTGGAAATAGGAATAACTTGAAGACTGAATCTCTAAGATGAACTATAAAATCAAAAGAAGCATTTTGTAACATGGGTCTTGCTAAGATACAGTTCAAATTTGTGGCCATAGCACATGGACCCTTCTGCACTTAACCCTTGCACCTGGCTCAGACTTATCCTTTAACATCCCCATGAAGCTTCATGTTTCAGCTCTA
The DNA here is from genome assembly GCA_004027715.1 of Plecturocebus donacophilus. Taxonomy (NCBI): domain Eukaryota; kingdom Metazoa; phylum Chordata; class Mammalia; order Primates; family Pitheciidae; genus Plecturocebus; species Plecturocebus donacophilus. The sequence goes on along the minus strand of PVKP010003378.1, from coordinate 47,015 downwards.
TGGGTTCACCACTGGTTCTCATGGTGGCTGAGTTCTCTTTCTTATATCTTTTCTTTATCTCCTGCTTATTTGATCATCACCGTTTGTCTGGATAATTCCATTTCGCCCTTCAAAATTCATTTCAGGTTTCTTGTCTAAGGTGCTTTCCCTGGTGATGCTCTGTCTGGGTTTAGTGCCTATTAACTGAGTTTTCATAGCAGCTTTAATATCATATGGATAACAATTGCACTTTGCATGGCATTCTCACAGCACATGCTAAATTTTAATTATCCTTTTGCTGTTTTTCTTACTTCTAATCTGTTAATTCCTTGATGAAAATACCATAACTTATTCACATTTTAATCTCTAGTTCCTAAGACACATTTCTGCCAATTATTAATCAGTGCATATTTTTGGCTAGTTTATAAGTTAATGAACAATGAGTATCCTTATTTCAATAATATTTCTCTACTTGGCTATTATTAGTACAATGATACTTAAGTAATATGGTATAATTTGAGAAGAACCATGAGAGAAGTAAAATCAAGGCACTCTAGAAAATCAGAAAGAAGATAAATTTTTTGCAGTGTGAGGTCTCAGGGAATCCCGGAAGAGGTAATACTTTAGTTGGGTTTTGAAAAACGTGTATATCAACAGCAAAGATGGCAGAAGAAAATTTTTTGAGTAGAGAATGCTGTAAGCTAGGGGCAGAGTAGACAAGCATAAGTGGGTTTTGAAACGTATACAATTTGGTGCAGATAAGTGACTGAGGTTAGAAAGGAGGATTAGAGTGGGGCTTTGGGCCTTAAATGCAGATTTGGGAACTTAGAACATGATTCCAGGGTAGTGGGGGACTGTATCAATTAGATCTGCATTAGGAACATGAAATAGAAACCCACTTCCAGTGATTTAACCAAATGAGAGATAAAAATTTTTCTCCCATAATATTTTTTCTCATAATAATCTTGCATTATCTCACATAGTCTTATACAATTATATCTTGTAATTATTAACAATATAGAATATTGACAGTGATATTAATAACAAAATTAAGAGAACATACATTTATTCCTTATTTTATATCAGGTGATATTTTAAATACTTTATCTGGATTAATTAATTTTTTAAAAAGCACTATGATTTACTATTATCTCCATTTTTTTTTTTTGAGACAAGCCATCTTCTGTCACCCAGGCTAGAGTGCAGTGGTGCGATCGCAGCTCACTGTAACTTCTGCAGCCCGGGTTCAAGAGATTGTCATGCCTCAGCCTCCCAAGTAGCTGGGACTACAAGCACTAGCCACCACATCCAGCTAATTTTTGTATTTTTAGTAAAGATGGAGTTTCACCATGTTGGCCAGAGTGATCTTGAACTCCTGACCTCACATGATCCATCTGCCTTGACCTCCCAAAGTGCTGAGATTACAGGCATAAGCCACCACACCTGGCCTCTATAATCTCCATTTTTAAAATGGGGCAATTCCTGTGAAATGTGGGCCAGAGTAGGCTGAGGCTGTTGTAGTTCTCTGTTATTATGTCAGCATAGATCAATTCTTCCTCTACCTTGCTTCTTTACTACATGACTTTTATCGCAAAGAGATCCACATGATCACAAGAGGGCGCTTCACCTCTCGGGTCCTCAAACCAGGTGGACAGTAGAGAGAGAAGCAAAGAGAATGCCTCTATGAGGAAAGAAAAACTTTTGCAGAAATTCACAACAGACCTATGTAAATGACTTAGTCAAAACTGTGTCACATGGCCACATTTAGCTGATGTGAAGCTGAGAAAAGTGCATTTTTTCTTCTGAGCATATTATTTCATCAAAAACATTAGTAAGAAATAAGAAGAAAATTGATGTTTACTACACAACTCTCAATGGATCTGCCATGGAAACAAGTTTTTGAGGACAAAGTTTCATAATCAAAGCAATGCTTCAGAGACATTTAAATGGCAGTTGAGAAGGAAAGGTTTGAGGTTAAGACTTGTGCTAGGTGAACAGATGACATATTATTACAGTGAAATTTAGTTATAGACTCAATCAGGACAATTGGTGATAGAATAAAAGAAATGAACTCAGGGGATAATGCATCTCAGTGTCATATTGTATATGTAAAGTGAAGGTGGAGATGAGTTTGCTGCAATTTTGAGGTTTTTGAGCCTTTACGGGATGAATAACATAGACAAAGGAACTGTTAAGAAAAGTATGGTAGTTAGAGGGAGTGTAGAGTTTGGCATGGAAGTGATGATGAGCTAACTTAGAAGACAGTTAGGAGAAGAAGTTCAAAGGACAATTGAACATTAAAAAAAACTTTCTTAGATAAAAGCTTAGAACAGTAAATAAGATTTAATTTGCTTTTTTCATTCAAGCAGCTGTCATTGCCACATGCTCAGGGAAAAAACTGCACATCGTGTATAATCTATACCATATAGAAGCTTTATGTTGAGGACAAGAGAAAAAAATTAACAAATAATTATAATATTATATAGAAAGACTTAGAGGAAAATGACTAGTAGGGCATTTAGCCAGATGGGATAGCATGAGTGCAGAATAGAGGTGGGAAACAGTGTGAAATGAATAGAAGAGAAGGCAGATGGTGGTAAAAGATGACATCAAAGAAGTAAGTAATCAGCAGATTACAGAGAGGCTAGTACTCCATGTTAAACAGTATCAAGTCACTGTAGGGTTGAAACTTGGGAGCTAGGGTGACATAATTAGATTTGACTCTAGATCACTTTGTCAACTCTGTAGAGGGAGAAGTCTGGACTCAGGGATAGGGAACAGCTGGGAATCTATTTCTAATGTGTGGTGCAAGAAAATGAGGCTCTCCCTTAAAATATGTTGAACTGTGGTATCAATGAGATCATCACGTGGAGATGTTGGTGACAGCTAGATATCCAGATTTGCTGGACTGGAGGAAGAGATTTGAGATTGTTAGCATGCGGATGGTCCTTGAAAGCTTGAATGAGAAATAAATCCCCTTAAGAACCTGAATACAGTGAGGAGAGTGATAGCTAAAGATACTATTTTGATAACCAACATTTAAGGGGTGGTCAGAAGAGAAGGCCCATAAAAGTAAAGTAAAAAGATAACTGGGAGAGGGTGATATCATTGATGCCAAAGAAATAATTAGTTGAAAGAAGGAGGGAATGATTCCCACACCCAAATGTAGCAGATGAGTCTAGTAAAATAAGAACTGTTCAATACCTGTTGAACTTGGCAGAGTCAATAAAAATGACCACAAAAGGAATGTCAAGTAGGAAGGTGAGCACAAGCCATTCTATCTTGAATTCAGAGTTAATAGAAGGTGGAGAGATGGACCACCTGGGATGTTTGGACAGAAAGGTAACAGGACAAAGGCATAAAGAGTCATAAAACAAAAATTATTCAAGTGATCTGCCAGTGTTTAGATTGGATTTAAAACAAAGGCTGCATTTGATGAATGAGATCATGGATTTTAACATTACAGAAATGAAGCAGTTTAGATGATGACAAGACCCAAGGCATGGCTTTGAGTATAGGTAAAGAGAAGTCTAAATTTAGGTTTGTGTGCTGAACTATCAGATTTAGAGAGAGTTAAAATATTCAACTACAAGTGTTGATTTACTTTTCCATAGAATTCTGACAGTTGTATATATTTTTAGGTGCATATGTATTCGTGATCACTTGGTATTATTTTTCCTTCAGATTTTAACCTTGAAATTTATATTGCTTAATATGAATACCACTACTGTGGATTTCCTTTTGGTTATATTTATGATACTTTATTTAACCTTGTTTCAGCTTTTTCTGTTGTTTTATTTTAAATGTCTCTTATAGACAAAATATTACAAAACCTTTTAAAAATTAAAGCTGCATAAGAGTGAGAATTTCATGCTATTGGCTATGGTATCTTCAGTTCTAACCACAAGATCTCACAATAAACATTGCTTAGTTAATATTTGTTAAGATATGAATAGTGTTCCACATATTCTGGAGCATCTTAGTAGAATTCTCTGAACACTTAATTCGCTTAAGTTCCTAGATATCTTGCTTTGAAGATAACATCAATAGAATTATAAGATAGTTTTCCATATCTAACAGAGTATACTCTCAATTGTATCTGCATATATCATGGGAAATTCACAGTACTACAGTTAACTAAATTAAACACTCACAATATCTTTGATTTTATATCACATTTAAAAATTACACTAAATGGAATATGGTGAAAGAGAAGAGAGCAAGGGCTAGAGCAGAGAGAGAGATAGAGAGCGAGAGAGAGAGAAGCAACCATTTTTTAAACACATAAGCTTTTAAAATCTCCCTCAGCTAAAGTATGGAAGGGGAGGAAAGTTTCTGTTTTAGAAAAGAATTGAGAAAGGAAATAGAACCAATGAGGTTTGGATTATAGAGCCAAATTTCTAGGATGTCAGTCCTTCCTCCACCACTCACTCACTATATAATCTGGGACAAATCATTGAATTTTTGTCTCTCAGTTTCCATTTCTGTATTGCAGAGTACTCATTTCATAGGATTATTACAAATATTAAATGAATGATGTATGAAAAGCACTTAGAATAGTGCATGGTACTTCTAATGCACTATAAAAGTGATTTTTATTGTTACTATTTAAAATGTCCATGATTATTGTTGCTTTTGTTGCTGCTATTGCTGTTATCTATTTTTATTGGCCTTTAGAGAAGGTAGAATGAAATGTTTCCATGTATTCTGTATCTACAGGAATGTACTGGCAAATATTTAACCGTGAATATTTAGATATTCACATGTAAGATGCAATCATGCAATCAGAACATTTTAAAAGAAAAATAAAATGTGTAGAAGGTATTCTCTGTACATATTAAGTATAGAGACTCTGTCTGCCTAGAGATATTTTATGATAATCACTCTATTTATGTAGATACTGATTTCCAAGAGACTAGCTCAGGGTGCTTTGCCAAGTTGTCACCTGTCAGCCTTTGGAAACAAATGCAAGGAAAAGCAACAAACCAAAAATGGTCAGACCAAAGATTGTCAAGATTCCGCATTTTCTATTCTAAAGTAGTCTGTGTTTATATATATATGTTATATTAAGGTTTTATATATATATATATATATATATATATACTCAATTTAAATTGTCTAAAAAACTTTTTAAGATTGCTAGAATTTTTCTCTTTGATTTCAGACTGAAGTACAACTTTTATCATTATGGACAATATTCTAAATATATTATATTTTGCTAGATGGAGGACGTTATTGAGGATATAATCGGTATGGAATCAAGTTTTAAAGAGGAAGGAACAGACTCTCCTCTGCTAATGCAAAGAACAGTAAGTGCATTCAGATCCAAGAAGGTCATTGAAACTGAAATGAATACACTCTGATAATAATAATAATAATAATAATAATATATATATATATATCTGATTAGCAAATGGTACTTTTTTCTGCACTTTGAAACAGACAAGATAAAGATGAATACTAGAAAATATTTATTGGTGAAGAAAAAAAGATTTCCTAATAGTTGAGGAAGAATATAGTGCTTGTACTAATCTTTCTCTCTCTCTCTCTCTCTCTCTCTCTCTCTGTGTGTGTGTGTGTATGTCTATCTATCTAATCCTATATACACGCATCTAACTCTATATCTAATTTGCTAGCATTTTCTGTAAGGAATTTAATCTTTAGATTTTTTTATTTTAAGTACAGCATATAATCAAACACCCTTAAAAGGTCATGACTAAATTTTGACTATTTTCCCGTGACTAATAGAGCTTTCAGATTCAGAGGCTCTATACTTTTGTAGAAGAAAGAAAATATTACAACAATGAAAAATATAAATTTACTTCTAAGCCAATAGCCAGAGGTTAAAGTCAAACTGAAAAAGAAAGAACAGGCCTCACCCTCCTTTAAAGCATGTAGAAAGACTTCTGTGTTGAAATCAGTACAAATTCCTGGAATACTACTCAATGAAGGGATAGTGTCTTATCTCCTATTTGCTTGCTGTGTGCCTTCTGATTGTTCATTTATGAATCATAAAAATGTTATCTGTAAAGGGTTTATAAGCTATGTCAACACATTTTGAAGGATTATTGTTGGTTTGTTTATGGTTTACAATCTTTTAGAGAACACAAGAAAAAATCTCAAAGATTGCAACTGAATTCTTACTTGAAACATTTATTGGTTCAAAATCCTTTTTTGTTGCAGGATATTTTTTTCAGTTTTCATTTTTTTAAGTATAGAATAATGATTCGACCTTTTTTCCTCTTAAGATTTCAACTAGCATAGTGACATAAAAACTAATTATCTAGATACAGATGATATTAAGGCTAATATCTCCCTGTCTAATTTCACAGCATGAGGATACTATTTTCTTAACTAGCATTCAATTTCTGAGTTTGAGGAAATGATATTAATTTCCTGCAAGCTTCTCTTCTTTGTACATGGTACTTACTTCATTGAAATTGTATACTGAAACATTCTCTGCCAAATTATTTACTTGTTTTGTAGAGTCTGTGTAGAATGGCTTACTCAGTAAAAAATTGGTGATTAATTCTGTTGGGAATATGCTTTTGATATACAGAATGTACTTTTAAATAGATGGATACTACTGGCCTAAGTGTAGTCACATAAAGAAATATCTGCTGTTGACCAACCAAAGATTATTGATAATTCTAGATCCACACATAAAACCAAGCAGTTCAATTAACCAAATATTTACTGAGTACTTATTCTATGTAAAGCATAATATTCACACAGTATGGTACTGCAAGTTGAGTGAGGCATAATTCACATGTCAAGAGATGACAATGTAATGGAGTAGCACAATGAGTTGCGCCTGAGAGTCAGGGAGGGAAAGAATGTGGAACTTGTGTCAAAGCCGGTTCTAATCTAGACATTAAGCAAATCACTTAACCTGCCTTTTCTTTGGTATCTATTTCTGCATTATGAGAATAATTAAAAATATTGGTCTCTGAAGGCTTTTCAAAATTGATGTAGACTACACGTGTGTGCATTTTAAATGCTATTCAGAGATTTGCTCTGCAGCTCAAATGAAGGAGAAACCATGCGAAAGTGAGAATTTTTGGAAGTCCTTTAGAAAGAGGTGATGTTTGAAATATAGTTATGAAGTACTGTATAGTTAAGATTTTAAGAGATAGACATGAAGGCAGAAAAGTAGCAAGTTAAGAGAACAACATAAGGCAAGAAGTGAGAAAAAAGAGAATGTACAAGAATAGCTGGTAGAATAGGGGTAGGAAATTCTGAAGGATTTTTATAGTTTATGTAGATAAAAGCAAAGATTTGTTAGATTCAGAAAAAAGCTTTGAGTAAGTATATTAGCCAGTGAACTTTTGGTTGCAGGTGGTTAACCTGACTCATAAGGGGCTTAAGCATGAAAGGAATTTATTGGTTCATGCCATCTAAAAATCCCTAAGTAATATTGTATGTGGGCATCCCTTTGTAAATTTGTCTCTGTTTTCTTCTGTGCTGGCTTTATTCTCAGCCATTGAACAGACACTGTCATAGCCTATTCCCAGCCATGCATACACTTTTTTCTTGCTAACCTAGTTTTTTTTCAGACATCCATTCCTTCACAAGAAAAAGGAAGTTTCTGATTAATTTAAACCAATTCTGGTGGCCCCATTTCCCTTGCCAGAGATTGTTTTAAGAATGGGCTTGTGCTACAATTTTGGCAAGTTGAGCAGAATACTGAGACCTGCTTGGAAGTTTTCTTCAGTCTATACTTTCAAGAAAGAGAGAAGGATTTTTGCTTCTCTATGGTGTTATAGGACAATGTGATTTATGGGGCTGCTGTAGCCTTTTTTTTTTTTTCTAACCAAAAGGTAGATAAAATGAGGAAAAACAAAAGAAACAAATGGAAAGAGAAAATCAACAGATACACAAAGAAATGTTGCTTATATGCCCCTGGAGAATTATTTTGCCTATGGATTTTACATTATGTAAGGGTTTTTTTTCTTTATTTTTATAAGCTAATTATATCAGGAGTTTCTGGTTCTCATAAACAAATGCATCCTAATGGAAACATTCAGTTAGGATGGAATACCTAAGAGGAAATCTTTTTCTTCTTGGTTCCAGTTAACGCTCTGCGATAACAGAGCAACTCTGTCCCATATCTATTTCTAAGCCAACGTCTCTGGGTCTTGGGCCTACGCTAGAGCTGTGGCTTGAGCAGCCCTCTACAACACATTGTCCAGACTAAGAGTGAGAACCAAGAAAGCGGTAGTTGTTACCCAAGCAAATGTGAATGGATTCTAGTCAGGCTAAATCAACAGTTGTTTAGTATAGCAAGCTTCAAAAATGAGAGTATTTATCAATAAGTATTATTATGTTTACCTACTATATGACAAGGGTTGCCTGTGTTAGTTCATTTTGCATTTCTATAAAGGAATACCTGAGGCTGGGTGCTTTATAAAGAAAAGGGGATTATGTGGCTTAAGACTCTGCAGACTGTATGCAGGAAGCATTACCCTAGCATCTGCTTCTGGCGAGGGCCTCAGGAAGCTTCGGAAGTGGCATAAAGGAAGAGGAGCCAGAGTGTCATGTGGTGAGAGAGGGCATAAGAGAGAGCGGAGAAGTTGCCACGCTCTTTCAAACAATCAGCTCTCATGTGAATAATCGTCCCAGCTCATTATATAAAGCCAGCCCTACCACTTGTGTCTGGGATCCCTTCCAAAGGACTTGCTTTTTTTCTAAATAGCTCCTCCGCCTAGATCATCAGTATACGCTGATCTACTGGATTCCAAATATCAGTGTTTATCCGTCTTTAATAACACGCACTAAAGGCAAACCAAACCAAACAGCTTCCTTTAAACACATTTCCTCTCTGGCTACCAGGCTATTTCATGACCCCTTTACACACACACACAAACCTCACTGCCCACACTTTCTCCCTGCCTCCACTTCCTTCCCTCTCATTCTCTCGTCTCCAGTAGAGCTTTTGTCCGGACAATTCTAAAAGAGCTCTGGAAACCAATCAATGCAAAATCCAATAGCAAATTCTCCATTCTTACTTGGCTTTGCTTCTCTGTGGGATTTGACATGGTGGACCACTTCCTTCTTCTTGAAGAGCTATCTGGGATTCTGTGAATTCTCTGATTTTTCGCTCATTCTACCGGTTCTTTTTCCTCTAAGAGATGTCTAAGTTCTAGAGGTCCCAAGGCTCAGTCTTCCGTCTTCTTTTCTCATATATCAGTACACATCCTATAGATAACATCAACACATCTCTAGCCTAGATCATTCCCTATATGCCAGACTCACATATTCTACTGCTTACTTGGTATCTTTTGTGGTTCTAACGGACTTCTTAAACTTAACATAGCTGAAAAGAAGTCCTCCCTCTCAAATCTGCTTTTAGTTTATGTGAAACAAGCAAACACAAACGGTCATTCTTTGCTTTTCTCTCTCTCTACCTCCCATACCCACATCTATCAGTATATCTTTGTAATCCACATCCAAAATTTCCAGAATCTCACAATTTCCTATCATGTCCTCTTGTAAAACATATTCTGTCATCTCTCACTACTGCCACAGGCTCTGACCTATCTTCCCTGCTACTTTTTGTTCCCTTACAGCTGCTCTTCACAGAGCAGCCAGAATCATCTTCCTAAAGCAGTAATCAGATCCTTGCTTAACATTGTGTAAATTTTCTCAAACACTCGGAATATAATCCAGACATTTTATTGTAGTCAGCACTTCCCTTTCACTTCAGGGTCTGGATTCAATGGCACCCTTTCTCCTCCTTAAACAGGACAGGAATATTATCATCTTAAAACCATTGCACTTCCTTTTCTTAGTTTGGAATGCTTTCATCTCAAAACTTTGCATGGTTATGTCTTAATGATTCAGATCGTTAGTCAATGTCAGCTTGTCAAAGGGGCCTACCACTAACACCCTAACTGTAAGATGCTACCCCATGACTCCTCAAATCAATGTCTTATTTTATTTTCCCTCTGACTTATGAGTAGTGTAACACAAGTGATCTTATTTAGCATTGCATTTACCTATTTATTCTGTGCTTCCACCTGTAGAATGCAAACTCCTTGAAGACAGGGATTTTGTCTGTCTCATTTACTGCTGTGTCTCGAGCCTAGAACAGTAGCCTGTTTTGTTATTGTTGTTGTCAGTACCCAGCATAGGGACTAACGCATCATAGGTGCTCAGCAAATGCATGTTAAATAAATGACTAACATTCACACATAGTATTGAAATAATTGTTTTCATTATGATGCCTATTCAGGAATACTTTTATCTGACTAAAAGCAGAAGCAACAAGGATAAAGACAACAATAATAATAGCTACTATGCATTGGTTACTTACTAGGTGACTAGAATTATGCAAAATACTTTTTGTGAAAACTACATTTAACTTCACAAAAAACCTATGAGATAAAGACTATTATTGCCTATTATAAGTTTATAAATGAGGAAAGAAGCTTAGAGAAGTTCAGTAGCTTGTCCAAGTTCATATAGTTAATGAATGGCAAAGTAGGGGCTTTAATTCAGCCCTGCATGAAACCAGTGCAACTATCCTAACCACTCTGCTGTGCCAGCTGTTTCAGGAAAGTAACCATTTCATAGAACTATAGAATCCTATGATTTGAAGGGACCTGAGACAGATCTGATCATCATCTACACTCCAGCTGAATGATTGTTTAGCCTCTGAGTTTATGTGTGTGTATTATTTCCACCCATTGGTCTTAGTTTCACCCCTTTCTTTCAGAGACGTGGTTGTGCATAGTAACTCATTTCTTTTAACATATATAGGCATTTTTCAATCAAGTGTCTGTAAATGCTGGTGGCATTTGGCAATCTAAGTAAACTGTTATAGTTCAAGATCATTCCAGAGACGAGGAGTGAGTAAATATTAACAACCCCCTGTGCTTGGTTGGAACTTGAAAGGACTGCATAACATCCGTAAGCAAGCTTTTGTCAATCACAGTCTAGACCAGATTAGACTTAAAGTCCAAAGAAGAACCAAAGTTCACTTGAGTGTAGAAGTTTCTGCACAGGTTTCTTGGTTTTTGTTTGCAAGTTTAAGGAAAAGAAAATGATGAAGGAGAAAGAGAAAACCATTGCTATTGTGAAGGTTATAGACACTTCAGAGTTAAAACTGGTGAGCAAGTATATTTTGGAATTCTTTCAGGGTTTGGAGATGAAAGCACATTAAATACTGAATTTAAACTTTATAAACTTATAGTCAATAAAAAAGGTATGTAAAAATTGAGCTTTGAAATACATAAAATATATTCTGCTGTATCAACAAGTGGGTTTACTTACAAGTTTGCTTTTAGTGCTCTGGACTATAGTAAAAAATTATAGTAGTATATTTAGTAAAAAATATTAAAAGTAAGGTAATGTTTATTACTACTTTTTTATCAAAAAGATGAAGGTTTCACACTAATTGTTGTGGTGTTAACATTAATAATTGTTTTTATTTATTTATTACTAAATAGATCATATGTGTATATGTATGGTGCAAAAGTATTTATAAATTATCATTCTTTGTTTTGTATTTTATCTTTTCTATTATTGTATATAGTCACATGTTATATTTCCAGATAATCCCCCACTATATGTATAAACCAGGTCATCAAGGACAAGGGATCTCCTACTCCAGCTCAACACATTATATTTCCTCATGTCATAATAGGACAAAAATAATAACAATAATAGCACAGTGGGATTTCTCTATTCAGTGTATGTCATTTAAACTGTATACTTCTGCTTTAGTAGCAAAGAAAACAAATCCAGAGAAATATTAATGGTGTGTGTCCTGAAACTATAAAGACCTTGTTTACTGCATCTAAATGAATGAACACCCAAAGAAAAGACAATAATCTTTCAAATGCCGTGTTTTTGCATGCATTGTGCACTTTATGCTCCCCTACAGTGATTCTCTTTATAGCTGAAGTTTGTTTTCCTTTCATGTTTACAGTTATCCTATCTACACTTTTACTATTTTAGGGTCACGATGAATGTTTTCACAAGAAACACAATATAGGATCCAAACAACTGAAAAAATTCCCTCAGTTTCCCTTGACACTCACATTAAATATGTGCTAGTGCACACACATATACATGTAAGGTTTTTTTTTATTCCTTTTGTTATCCCTACTAAGAAATTATCTGGAAATATGTAACTACATATAAGTCTTTTTTATATTTTTGTATTTATAATAAAATTATCTAGGATATTGTATATATGTATATGTATATACACATCTATGCAGAAAATTCTTAGCTTGGCATAAATAATCTATTTTTAGGGTCATGGTAAGTATATATTATAATGCCTTTTCTCTTGTTGAGTGAATAAAAATGAAGAATAAAACAATTAATTTAAATTCAATTAGAAAATGTATTGCAAACTTAGCTCCATATTATCTGGGTGAAAGGAAAAATAAACTAGGCTGGCCTGAGGAAGAATGCTGGAGAGGGCTTACCCTAAGTTGAGCCTTAGCTTTGGATGCTTACCGAAGGAATGGAGACAGTGATAGTGCAGACAACAGCAGTGGAAAAATATAAAACTGAGAAAAATTAAATCCAATGCCTTGTAACCTCTCTGAGTTACACTTAAGAATAAAAGTTTTAAAGGCAAGAGTCCTTCTACCTATAGAGTGGATTGCTGGGTTTGAATCCAAGCTCTCTATTTCTTTATAAAGTTATATGATCATGAAATAATGATTTCATTTCTTAGAGCTTTAATTATTTTATGTTTAAAATGGCAATTATAATACTTCCTAGAGTTGTTATAAAGATTACTTGAGATTAAATTATTATTATGAAACTTGCTTGGTTTAATACCTAATACATAATAAATACTCAACTGTCTATGACATAGTACATATGTTAAGATCAGGCTTGTATTTTATTATCTTCTTTAACAAAATTCCGCATATATAAATTTACAGATTCCTTGCAGTAACATTCTTCCTTCTCACACCCTCCCTCCCACTAGGGTTTGAAGTCTATTGTTGAGAGCCATGGGCACAGTATGTGTATATGTGGGGATAAGAAATATTTCATCTTGAGAGTAGTGGGAAATAACGTCAACTAGAGAAAGTGGGACCATACAGCGAAATTTTGAAAACTACACACAAGATTTGGGCTTAATACATGAGTTAAGGCAGAAAGATTTCAGATTTCAGAGTTTTTGACTGGGAGAGAGCAGAAGGGGAATTTGTATTTTTAAACTATGAGTTAGTCTGGGAGGGGTGGTGGTAGTTAATTGAGAGAGATGAAGAAATACTAGTGACAGGAAACATAATTTAAGCTTAGAGCTCTGAGGCTCTTGAAATATGAGAATAGGGAAGAATATTCAAACTGAGAAATAGCTTTTGGAAAAAGTCATAACTGAGTGATAGATCAGATATAAAATATGGATAGGGAAGAGGCCAAAACACTAGAAAAAGTGTATGTGGAATGGAGTCAGATTATTTATGTTGTCCTATATTTGTCCTGATAAGAATAAATTGATATGTAAATATTTTCAGAGGTTATTTGGATGTTTCTACAATAATTTTGGACCCAGATTTTATTTTCTTATAGGACAGTGCTGATTTTAAACAAAGACAAAACTGCATTTTTCTAGGGTTGTGAAAATATGTATTTTCTCAATGCACTAAATTTGAATAAAAGTTTAACTGTCTTTCCTTCCAGACTTAAAATTGCAATTTGGAGACGTTAGCAACTTCAACTAAAAAAAAAAAAAGTATCATTTTGGTAAAATGTGAGACAAATGTACATGATTCCTTATCCTAACAGTAAACAAATGTGTAGTGGAAACTTTGATCCTTAAGAATTCCATTTAGAGAATAAGGAGATATATGGTAAATATCATTTCATAATTTTATTTAAAATTAGATATAGGGAAACACTAATCATTCTACACGTAATCAAATCAGGATATTAAGAGTAACAAATTTGATGAACAGAATCAGCATACATAAGCCTGAAGAGGTAGGAAAAATTCCCTTTAGGAAACTATTACTGTGGTAGAGTTTTTGTAGGTAAGAAATATTATATCAAACTATTCACTGGTCTATCCAAAAAAGTTTATGAAACATATACCTTATGGGTAGAATTACTTTCATATCAACATTAATTAAAACTAAATTAATTTAAAACTATATAGAAAACTCCAGTTAGGCATTTAAAAAGAAAATCTGGCAGCATCGTGAAATTGTTACTGTCGTTTCTACAGTTGTTACCACACCTGACAGCACTGACGTTGTCTGTTCTTTCTCCTTTGCTGGTCTACCATGCATTGGGCTAAGAAAACATGATTAACTTGTTTTTGTCTTAGTTGTTTTTAACTTTGTATATATAAAGTATATTAAGCTGTGTGTGGCATTTTGTAACTTACATGTTTTCTTTTAATACTATATTCTACATGAAGAGATAGACTGATAGTGTAAAAATATCACTTTTCTTCTCTTACCTTGTTACTTTGGCCAGAATTTTTAAAACAAAGTTGAACATCAAAAGGAAGGATTTTGAAGGGAGTAATTATAATATTTTCTCAATTACGATATTTGCCTTAAAGTTTCAGACATATTACTTGTCAAATTACCAAAATTCTATTCCTAATAAACTGAGTTTTATAATAAATGGAATTAGCTTTTATCAAATGCTTTTTCTGAATTTATTGAGATGATTATAGATTATTTTTCTCTTTTAAATTATACATATGGGAAACCAAACTTGACGGTGGACAATTATATTATTTATAGTCTCTTGAATTCAAAGTGCTAATAATATTTTGTTAAATATTTATAATTATGAGTGAAATGAGCCTATAATTTTCCCTCCTCTAATGTCTTTGTATAATTTTGGTGTCAATGAATTGGGACATATTTCTACTTGCCTTTAAAGTTGTTTGGAAGCATTTTTACAAAATCACATGATATATTTCTCGAAAACATGATACTTTTCCCCATAAAACTATCTGGTTCAGATATTTTCTTGTGAAGTATGTTTAAAGTTTGTTTTGATTCTTTATAATCATAATATGATTACAGCTATTATTTCTTCAAATCATAATATGATTACAGCTATTATTTCTTCAGTCAGTAATTATATTTATTAAGTAATATTTTTCTTGAAAATTTTGCATTTTGTCTAAGCATTTACAATCATTGGCAAATTTTGTCAACTGTGAACATAGATCAGTTCACTTATTCCTTTCCAATATTGGTAATTTTTGTGCTTTTTCTTGCCAAATTATTCTGGCTAAAACTTACAAAACTATGTCGATTAGAAGTAGTGAATATAGGTATCCTTGTCTTGTTGCCTATTGGTAGTATATACTATTATCTTTTTATATTGGAGTAAAATATATATAACATAAAATTTACCATTCTAACTATTTTAAATGTACAATTCAAGGGCATTGAGTACCTTCATAATGTGCTACTATCACCACTATCTATTTCCTAAACCTTATCATTATCCCAAGAAAAAACTCTGTACCCATTAAGCAATAGCTCCCCTTATCTCTGTGTCTCCAGTCCCTAGTAACCTTTGGTCCACTGTCTCTATGAATTTCACTATTCTAGGTACCTCATATAAGTAAAAAACACAATATTTATCCTGTTGTGTTTGGCTTATTTCACTTAGCATAATTTTTTCAAGCTTGAGTAATATTCCATTACATGTATATACCACATTTTATTTATCTGTTCATCTGTTGATGGACATTTGACTATTGTAAATAATGCTAATATGTACACTGTTATACAATGATCTGTTTTAAGTCCCTGCTTTCAATTCTTTGGGATACACACTTAGAAGTGAAATTACTAGATCATATGCTAATTATATATTTAACTTTTGAGGAACCTCCATACTGTTTTCCACAATGGCTACACATTTCACATTCCCACCAGCACTCCTGAATTATTCTTTAGATATTAGCCACCCTAATGAGCCTGAAGTATTACACTGTAGCTTTGATTTGCATTTCTCTAATGACTAGTGTTGGGCATCTTTTCATGTGCTTATTGGCCATTTGTATATATCTTTATTGGAGAAATGTCTATTCAAGTCTTTTGCCCATTTTCAAAATTGGGTTGTTAGTTTTTGTTGTTGACTTAAAGATTTAATTTTATGTATATATTCTCAGTATTAATCTCTTAAGAGATATGTGATCTGCTTGTAGCTTCTCCCATTGTGTGGGTTGTCTTTTCACACTCCTCATAGTGTCCTCTGTTGTATAAAGGTTTTAAATTTTGATGATGTCCAATTATCTATTTTTTCTTTTATTGCCTGTGATTTTGTTAATATTTCCTCAAATCATGGCCAAAACCAATGTCATGAAGCTTTTATCCTATGCTTTCTTCTAAGAATGTTATAGTTTTTTTTCTTATGTTTATGTCTTTGATTCCTTTTGAGTTAATTTTTGTATATGGTGTTAGGTAAACATCTAATTTCATTATTTTGCATGATAATAGCCAGTTTTCCCAACACCATTTGTTGAAAATGATTCCTTTCCTCACTGAGTGGTCTTAGTGACTTTGTCAAAAATCATTTGACCATAAAATACAGTTTATTTCTGGACTTGCTATTATACTCCCTAGGTCTATATATCTTATTGCCAGACTCACACGGGCATAGATTTAAATTACTGCAGCTTTGTAATAGGTTTTGAAATCTAGAAATGTGAGTCCTTCAACTTTTTTCTTTCTCAGGTTTGTTTTGATTATGCGGGGTCCCTTGAGATTCCATGGGAATTTAAAATGCATTTTTTCTATTTCTTTAAAAAATGCAATTGGAATTTGATAAAAATTGTATTGAGTTGTAGACTGCTTTAGATAATGTTGTCATGTTAACAATATTATTTCTTTCCATCCAGTAACACAAAATGCCTTTCCACTTATTTAGGATTTCTTTCATTTCATTCAGCAGTATTTTTTAGTTTTCAGTGTATAAGTCTTTTGCTTCTTGGGTTAAGTTTATTCCTAAGTATTTATTTCCTTTTGATGCTATTTAATTGGAATAGTTTTCTTAATTTCTTTTTCAGTTTGTTCATGGTTCATGTGTAGAAATGCAATTGATTTTTGAGCTAATAATTGAATTCAGTTAAGCTGTAGTACACAAAATCAGCAGTTTGATTATGTGTGTGTGTGCGTGTGTGCGTGTGTGCAAGAGTAAGATAGAATCTTAGGGAGGGTTTTCCTAACATAAGATCATGTCAGCAGTTAACAGATCATTTCACTTATTCCTTTCCAAAATGGATAACATTTGTTACTTTTTCTTGCTTAATTATTCTCAACAAAACTTACAATACTATGTTGAATAGAAATAGTGAAAATAGGCATCCTTATCTTGCTCCTAATCTTAGGGGAGAAACTTACTACCTCTTAAATCTGACATATACTGTAGTTACTTTCTTCTTTCGTTTGAAATGTTATTCACTTAATCAATTTTGTCAGAAGCATGTCCATCTTGTTAATTTTTTTTTTCAAACAAAAACAACTTTTGCTTTGTGAATCCATTATAGTATTGTTGTTCTGTTCTATACTGATTTGTAGTCTTATTTTATTATATTATCTGTTTTAGTTTTTTTTGTTTATTTTGTTATTTTTTCCTATTTTATAAAGAATAATGGTTAATTTATATAATTCAAAAATGAATACATTTATCATTTATCATTTAAGGCTATGAATTTTCTTTAAAGCATTGTTATTGCCATATCCCAGACATTTCTTTACATGTGTTTTATCTTTGTTTTATTTTAAAACTCCAGTATGATTTCATCTTAAACTTTGAGATTTTTAACAATTTTCTAAAATTTCCAAATATTTTGTCCATCAGATACTCTATGAAACGTGTTGAGGGTTTCTTTTGACTAAGCACTTAATCAGTTTTTGTATATATTCCTTATGTACTTGAGAAAACTGTATTTCTTCATGTAAAACTATATACATGTGTATTGGGCTGAGCTTTTACATTTATTGTTCAAATCTTCCATAGAATTACTGATTATTTTTGTATGCTTGACTTTTCAAAAATGAGGAGATATGTGTTAAAGTCTTCCACTGTGATGATGTATTTATTCATTTCCCCTTGTAGTTCTAAACATTTTGTTTCACATGTTTGGAGGTTACTTTATGAGGAGTATACATGCTTGTAACTGTTACACCTCTTAGAAATAGTGACTCATTTTCACCAATAATTTTTTAAGCATGAAAGCCCTTTTATCTGTTATTAATATAGCTACATCATTTTCGCTGTGGATATTATTTGCTGGATATACCTTTTTCCATTCTTTAACTTTTAATCTTTAGGTGTCCTCTTACTATGTGAATATGTCTCTTGTAAGATACTTACATCTAGTTCCTGTTTTCTTACTTCGTCTGTCAAGCCTCTACCTAGGGAGTTTGACCTATTTACATCAATTATTAATATTGATATATTTTCACTTGCTTTTCTTATCTTAATTCATTTTTGTATCTTGTTTTTAATATGTTTCTCCTTAATACATTCTTACCACTTTCTGATCCTATGGCTTCTCTGCTATATCAGCCCAATTCTGCTGATATTATCTAGATTGAGTTACAGGGTTATGTGTTTCACCTAATCTTCAATCTTGAATCCACCCCCATTGTTTATTCCAGAATAATTTTACCAAGATATTTGATCAATTTTATTTCATATTTTTGAGTATATTTCTAAAATATCTCTACTTATTTAAGCACTTCACTCAGTGTTAGTCTTTGTGGGATAAACTTTCTTAAGCACGGTATGCCTAAGAATATTTTTTATCATAGCCTCAAGTGTGAATGACATTTGAGCTAGATATAAAGCTCTGTTTTAATTTTTCTTTCAATGTTTTAAAATACATATTTGTTTTATTTTTCCGTTTAATTTTGATATTGGAAAGTCTTATATTAATTGGAATTTTGTTCTTTGTACATAATCTTTCTTTAGGTTTTTAGATTTTTTTCTCTTTATTATTGTATATTATTTCATTTTAGTATAATATATCTGAAGGTAGGTTTTTCTATCATTCTTCTTAGCCATTCTATAAACACTTTGATTTTTAAATGAAAAGAAAATGATGATAACATAAGGTAAAATAAAATAAAACACTGTGGTCTATTAATTATTATTAATTCTTAAAAATGTGTCTCAATTATATAAAAACATATTTCCTTTCTTCCAATTTTGTTTTTCTCTCTTTTTGAAACTTCTGTTATTTCAAATAAGTAATTAAGTTCTAATAATTCTCTCCTCTATATTGTTCAGGTGTTCTTTCAGATGTTCTATTTCTTGGTCATTTTCCTTATCCTGTTGGGAGGTTACTGCAAAATTTCAGTTTTATATTTTACTAATTCTTTTATTTCTTTTTTATTGTTTCCATTATGTTGTTTTTTCAATTCTACAGGTTTTTTTTTCTTAGCATTCTATTTCTCATATCTCTCATTTCTCCTTGGTCTCTTTAGTCATTATGTTTACTTGTTATTATTTTATATTAAAAATTATTACAAATACATTTGATGTTATTTATAATGTTGCTTGTTGCCTTACTTTTGAAATAGTCATTTTTCTCAATTGTTTCAATATTTTGACCTGCTGGCTCATTTTCTTCAGGAAATATTAGTTACTGTAGATAGCAGTGTATATGTGGAAAGGTTAGATTCTGTCTGTTTCAGTCCTTATGACCTCAGTAGTGGAGATGTGAATAAAACCTAAGGTGAAGAGCCTCTGATACCAGGAAACTACTGTCAATCACTCCTCAACTCAAAGCAGTTTCTCAGATCAGGAGTGCATTTTTTCTATCAGAGAGAAGTATTATCTTGTAGAGAAGTAGGCTCTGCTCTATCAGGCCTTCTCTCTCACTTTGTTGACTGGATTTTATTTTGTTTATTTTATATCTTTAAAGGTTGTGAATTTTTTGTTAATAATATGTTTGCCTTTTGAACACATCGAAGATTTTGCCTTACTGAGAAAGCAACCTTTTAAAAATATCATAATGAATATTTCTTCATAAAATAGGTATTCATTTGCCTACTGATCTACAACATAAAGTTAAAACTTAGACCTTATTAGCTAAGTAACCTATATTGTTGACAAAGGTTGATATAAGTTTTCTTTGGTAGCGTTTTCAGAGGTGAAAGCAATCTGTACATTTTCACTAACATTGTATTCTTACATCTTTTAATGGGGAAAATGCACTTTAGGTTACTTCAAATGTATTATATACTTTGAAATTGAACTCAATTGCTTAATAATATTCAAAAAGTGGTTAGCCATTTACATGAAACAGAGCAGTACCTACAGCATAAAATTAAATAGGATATTAATTATTGTGCTTTAGGGCATAAATTAGACAATAACCAAGATCAGGAGGATATGTAATATGGCTACAGTTAAGCAGGATTAGATTCATTATCAGATTTTCAACCCCATTTCTAAGGAATAAGGCACTAGGTGCTGTCTGACCAGGTAATATGGAGGCAGGGAAATGGTATAGTTAGGAAACTCTTACTTTATTGTTGCAGTAGATCTTTAATATGGCTCCTTTTCTTCCTTAACATTTCTGCAACTTGCCACTTCTACATTGAAATCTATCTGAATTCAAGCTCTTCAGAGGAAAAGAGCCCTTTTCCTAGTTCTGTCCCCTTCTCTCCCTTTTTGTTCAGTGTGTCCATTATGCTTCTCAAAGGCACAGTGGAAATGTGCAATTCAGGCTGGTGATGTCTCAGCTCATAACCATCAGGCCTTTCAAAAATGACCTTGGAAAATTTACACTTTACAAAGTATGACTAGGTGAGTCATATCTTAGAAAAATGTCTGCTTTTTGGATTTCTTCCAATGAATAATTGTATTTATTTGATACTAACCCACATTGTCTGCCTAATTTGGCCAACTTTGTCCTTATTTTGCATAAGAGAAAATTGAAGAGGAATAGCTGACTTCAAGAGCTGGCTTATGCAGCTCCCTTCCAAGAACAATAAAGCAAAAATCTCTTAAAAAATGAGTTTACATAAAATAAATGTGAAGAGTCCTAATAGAGTTAATAATGAAAAAATATGAAAATATACATCTGAATGTGATACAAGTCTAAAATGTCCTTATGGATATGCATATAAACTGATGTGATTTCAAATGTGTTCTCAAAATTTTTTCCCTCAGGTATATACAATATTTATTGTATATACTGTAATAAATTATCATCTCAGAAACTAATTTTAGTCATAATATGTCCTTTCTTCATATTTTTTTCCAGTCTGATTTTATAAATTCTCTCAGATTGAATTGGAATTTTGCAAAAAGTGGGTTGTGAAGTTAGATTCTTCATGAAAAACTTGTTAGAGCATTGTTTGATTGTATGTTTTGTTTCTAGTCTTTGAGGAAAGAAAAAAACTTGCTTCTTATTCAGCTCTTGGTTTATTGCACAGAAATGGAATAAAGATACTTACAATGGAAATAGCTTAAAATTTCAAATCCTACATTTTAAATGCAGCTTGTTCTGAAATAATGAGTACTAATATGAAATATGAATATTACTTAAATTTTATTTTCTTGGGAAGTCAAAACAGTAAGCACACTTTGAATAATGAATTGGTGCAATTTTGGAATTGTATATGAAGCACCCTAGCATTTCTGAAAAATCGTTCCCAAGAAGCAGTTCAGGAATTTCAGTGTTGCTATAATTGGATGTACCCTATATTCACTAGAGGCAAAAGTAGTTTTAGACTACTTTTGGTTACCAGCTGGGATATTTATAATAATCTAGAACATTAAGTGTACAATGGGAAAAGGTATGCCTTCTAGGAAGGAAAGACAGTCTCATTTAATTAATAGTGCAAAACACCTCTTGACTGAGTTGCTGGTAGCACTGATGGTATTAAGAAGGCTCCCAAAATGTTCAACCATTATACCTAATTTGTGGTATGTGATGAACTTTCCAGCTTTGAAAAGATATGTATTGATTTTTGTCCAAAATGATATTTTTAATTGTACCTATTTATAACCAGGTCATGGGCTGCATCAAACTTACCTAACTTTGTAAATATTAATAGGAAGTTTTCCTTCATACATGAACTGATTTCTGTTTTTGCTTAAACACATAAAACTTTTTTTTCAGCGCACCTTATCTGCAAGCATTTTATAATGCATTTTTAAAAAAATGCATACTCATGTCTTGTTTAAAAGTAAAATGCATTAAATTACAAATTAATATTAACAAAATGCCACATTTAAAGTGGAAAATGTAAAATATACAACTAAATATGTCAACTTACTCAGAAGGTTTTATTTATCTTTTTCTTTCTTTTTCCTCTCAAGTTATCTGGAAGTATTTTGGATGTGTATAGTGGTGAACAAGGAATTTCACCAATTAACATGGGGCTTACAAGTGCTTCCTGTCCAAGTAGTCTACCAATGAAAAGAGAAATTACAGGTAATGTTGCTTTTATAGTTTTACCCTTTTTATTTTTATTAATGACATCAGATATAAGTGGCATATATTATGCTAACTAGAATTTTAAAAATATATCAAAACAGTTACAAAAAAGGAGACAGAGAGTAAATTCATCATTTCTTTTTATGATAGCCAAGGGGTAAGTTAATATAACTTACAGTTTGACTGAACTGATTCATTATTTTAGAAATTGAGCAAATATGCATATATGTTTTGTATAAATATATTTACATTTATATACACACAGATACACATACATAGCAAAAGTTTCATTTAACAATAGTTCATTTTTACATTAAATAAATGCCGTTTATTAACATGGTTACAAAGTGATATAATAAATTGGAGAAATTAGTCTATTATTTGTATGAAGAATTTGATTAAAAAATATTGATTTTTTTTTCCTTTTTAGCTTGTTTTATGGATTTAATGATAGACTCACATTTAAGTTTCTTAGTTGAAAATAAACTCTGAATTTTCAGTAGTTTATTTCAAAACTGTTACAATTTAAATTGTAGAAGCATAGTCAAATTCTTCCAAAATATAGACAAAGAAATCAACATGGGGTCAGAGGAGCTACTTTCCCAAAAGTGTAACAGCTGATTACAGGCAGAACTGGATTAACATAAGAATTTCCAGACTCACAAGTCCAGTGTTAGTCCCTCCAAAAGAACAAAGTAAATAAATTCACTTGAGAGTTCTATAACAAACCTTTGGTTTGGAGCTCAAACACCAATCTTTAACAATTTCACCTAGTTAATGGTAAAATTTTACATAAATACAGCATGACCACTCTTAAAGCGTAATCAATAATTCAAAAATGTCTATGCATTCAAATTATTCAGACTAAAATTAATGAATATAGTTTTAAATAAATACATGAAATAAAATGTATTATTTTATTAACTTTTTAAGCTATGACTCTAACAACATTCTTTTAATTATTTTTGTTGCCTAACAACAAATTACCCCTGAAATGGACCAACTTAAAGTAATAAACATTTATAATCTCATTCAATCTCTGAGCATCAATAATGCAGGAGCGGCTTAGAGAAATCGTTCTGACCAGAGTCTCTTATGAGGCTGTTGTCAAGATGTCAGCCAGAAGTACAGACACCTGAGACTTGACTGAGGCTGGCGGATGTGCTCCTAAGATGTTTCACTCAAGGTCTTGTAGGATAGTGCTGCCTGTTGGAAAGTGGTCTTTGTTCCTGACCGCTTGGACTTCTTCTTAGGGTTGCTTGAGTGTCCTCATGACATGAGAACTAGAGATCAAAGAGACACTGACGTGAAAGTTAAAAATTTCTTCTGTTATCTAGCCTTGGACACTAGTCATTTCCACAACAAACCAGTGGCATCACAGGTCAGCCTTATTTATTTAATGTGGGAGGGAACTACAAAGTGTGAATACTACAAAGTAAGAATCACTGTAGGCCATCCTGGAGAATGACGGTCATATAGACACAACCACATCATACACAGAGGAAAGTGCCATTTACTGGAAGAAAGTGTGGAATTGTTTCATATGGATATTTGAGAAATTTAGTGAGTTCCAACTCTCGGGATGTAGAAATAAATTACGAATAAAATATTTAGTTTGGAATAATTTCTTTCAAAATCTCAAAATTCTGAAAATAAGTGAATACTATAATATTTTCTGTATGGTATGTTTATTTTGGTTATCACAATGATTATAAGGTAGATGTTGTATTACAGTCATTTTACAGATGAAGAGCCTGAAACACAGAGAAGTTTGGTAATAGGTCACATGGCTATTAAATGGAAGGCCAGAATATAAATTTAGTTTTTGTTATCCCAGAGCCTAGAAGCTTTGCCATTGCCTTTTACTGAAGAGTACTGTGTTCCAAATTTCTGAATATCTGCATCGAAAATATTATTGTATCATTTTGGGACAAGTAATATCGTATTTTTACCTAGTAGTTCTGAATTACATTGCCTTGAGGGGTTTTAAGATAGAAGTAAGCATTGTTCATATTTTTCCTTTGATCAGAAACTGACACTAGAGCTTTAACAAAAGAGAGACAAAAAAAGGACAATCACAACCTCAGTGAGTATTATATTTTTCCATATAAAATTAATGCAAAAAGAAATGCATGGAGGTTAAAGTGTTGGGTATTTTATTGTCACTCCATAAGTAGTTTCATGTCAGATGACTAAAATTAATTGCACATACAACTTGATTTATTTTGGGAAATATAAACAATGTGAACTCTCAGAAAAGTTGTCTATTTTCACAAAATGAAACATCTCGAATTCCCTCCTTGATCATTCACTCCCAAGGAGGTTGCCTGTGACTGAGATGAGTGCATTTGGTTATATTTGAATTCTGTGGTGGCTCATTGACTCAAAGGTTTAAAGAAATAAAAATGACTTTTGAAAATGTACAACATTTAAATAGTAAGAAACATTACTCCAGGTTCTCACTTTTCTGTGTCAATTTGCTCCTCCCTTCTTAATGATATGTTATCTGAAAGGCATTGCTATGTTGTAGTGCAGAATTCCATCTCTGGAACAAACAGGACTCTCCTGCCTTTCAAAGGGTCAATTAGACTCTGATAACAGTTCACATGAGATAGAGAAATCAGGCAAGAAAAGCAGATTGGCAGGGAGGCTGAGCTTTAGGGTGTTTGGTCAGGACTTCAGTTTCGAGTGAGCTTGACTAATTGAGTGTAAAGCCCTTTTTTTTTTTCTGGAAGTGAAATCAAAAACTGAGAAAAGAGTAGAATGAAACAAAAATAAATAAAAATTGCAAATTCCTAAAACTAATGAATAATTTCCTTATGTGTCACTAGCTGAAATTGATTCTACACTTACCTGTGAAACCTGCATCTGATCATAAAGCACCTGCCTGTGTCACAGTGATGTTTGCTGAGCATGTGACTGTGAGGCAAGAGCTGGCACGTGGTCATAACAGTCCTCAGAAAAATGATTTGATTCCCAATGCCCTTAGTGTTGGAGCAGATAACTTTGGTCCAGATTATGAGTGGGGAGAGCTAATGGTTGATAGAAGGGATTAGTAAATTGAGGAACTATGGACTTCTCTCCTAATTAACCTCTTAACGATTACTGACCTTAATCCTACCTTCTCTCTACTGTGTCTGGAGCTTAAACAAGTCATTTAATGTGGAGTAACATAGGTGTCCTGTATGTCCATTATCAAAGTGTTTCTTAATCTAGATATACCTGCTATGTCATCTTGCTTTTGGAAGAAACAAACACTAAAAAAATCTGTAAGTTTTAAATAGAATGAATCTAGAAAAAAACCCTTAAAACTTGTGATGATCACAGCAAAAGTACAAAGGAAGTCCCATTTACCAGATGTCTACATAAAATTATATTCCATTCTTCATAAAGACTGGGAGTAAATTTAGAATCCTCAACTCATAGGAGTTTGGTGTGAAAATGTCAAGGCGGGCCAACGGCAGCTCTCAGCTTGCAGCCCATCCCTCTTCTTTCTGCACCCTCTATTCCATTCTGCCCAACAAATGACCTCAAACTTGACTGCGAACACCCTATTCTGTACATTCAAGCTCCATCCACAGCCCTGCAAACAACTGCCCTTTGGTCAGAACTGAGGCTTCGAGTGAGCACACTGATGTCATGTTCTTTCCTCAGGAGGACGACCTAAGGAAGTGGTCTGTACAGGCTCTGGAAGTGAGCTCAGGGAATTAGGGAGGAAACTGCTTATGCAGATAACCCAGAGTATAGTTTAGAAGGTTTCCTTGGCCCTGTGGCTGTCTTGCTGAGTGGAGGGCGGCCTGGCCAGAGAAGGCAAGAGTGCTTCTTCTAAATATTTATCAGAGTAGGAGCCTCTCTTGCCGGACCTAAGGACAGGATTAAGTAAATATGTCAAAAACTTTGTGAAGAGTGAAACCACAGCTGGCATGAAGTAGTTTAGTAATTCCTTAAAGCTTGACTCCTTTACAAATAATGAGTACTAGGTATGAACAACATTGGAGAACCAGATTTCCCATTATAATTAGCCATTTAAAAATTAATAGACTACTATCTAAGAAGAGTAGAGAAGAAGGATCTGACATTCTACATAAGACAGATTTAAATAAACTATCTTAAAGAAACATCGTAGGACAAAAACAATCCCTTATTTTGAGATAATACTGTGAACTTCTTTCATGGTTGTTCTTCATCTTTAAAAGTCTGGTTTATAAGAGTTAATGTGTGTGGACATAAATTATTAATAGATTCTTATTCTTATACATATATACATATACATATATACATATGCATATATAAAATATGTGTATATATATGTTTCTATCAGTTTTACCTTTATTTTCTAATCAGTGTTTTTTGTGGGGTCATTTAGCTGTTTTTTTGAATCATGTCCACAGGGGAAATAGGATTGGTGCAGAGAGAAAATAAACTCTTACTGGAATCAATTATATTCTCATATTAGAGGAATCACAATGTATTATTCCTGAAGGTCAAATTCATTCATGTAATTTGCTTTGTAGAGTAAGTTCATCAAGACAGTTGATAGTCTTTGATGACTTTCCTTTTTTCTAATAGAAGTTCATAATTATCAAGTTTGAACTGTTTAAATATTTTCCAACATTTAAAAACTATATTTTCCTTCTTCTTCATAGCCTTTTCTACCTTTATTTCCCTCAAAGCTTTAAGTATATCTGTTGGAAAAGATATCATATTTATGTTATGGTTCTTGATATTAGGAATATAGAGTAGAAGACTGCTCTTATAGAAGAGTGATACAGGAAATTTGACAGATATATGTCATATGTTGAACATTTACTATGTGCAGAAAATTGCCATAAGCAATGAATGTGTGGAAGTACAAAAAGAGAAAGCAGTCTCTGAATGAGAGTCTATATCAGTAGTTCTCAAAGTGTTGGCCCTCCAAAAACAGCATCAGCATCAGCATGAAACTTGTTAGAAATGCAAATTCCTGCCTACTCTTGTCCCCCTGCTTCCAGGACACACTAAAATTAGAATCTCTAAGTGTGTGGTGCAAATCTATTTTAACAATCCTTCCAGGTGTGTCTGAAGAGTATCAAAGTATGAAAACCACTGATGCATATATTACTGGAAACTAAAATAGAAAAATAAATTTACAGTCCAATCCATATACACTTATTTACCACCTCCTATATGTCAAGCCCTCTGGTGATAGAAAAAGAAGTAAGATAGGTCCCTGCCCTCGAGGAGGTCACAGAGTCTAATTGGATACACATATCTACTACGGGCTAAACATTGTGTTAGGCTTTCAGGACAGTATATGAGAAGAGTAAATCGTGCTGCATGACCTCAAGAGTTTACAATCCTCATGGATTGACAAATTGCCAATGTATGAAATAATCAGAGTAAACATATACATGTGAATATATATTTACACACATTTCAGTATGAGTATTATAGTATTTAAAAATTTTTTTAAATGATTTATGACAAAATGTTTTTAAGACACTGTAAATCATATATTTATGATTCTAATATTGAAATTTTTACTTTTAGAATAACATATATTGAAATTTTATTTTATTGTTGAGAAGTGTTATCTTTTGACTAAATGGAAAGGTTTTTTGCCCATTGTTTTTAAAAGATTATTAAGAAAGTTTATAGCTGACCAAAAGTGAACTGTGCATTAATGAGAATAATCAATAATATTTCTTCTCTTTAATAGTTGAAAGAAGAAGAAGGTATAATATTAATTACCGAATCAAGGAGCTTGGCACTCTTATTCCAAAGTCTAATGATCCGTGAGTTTAACAATCATTTCTATAATAATGTTATAATTTAAAGACCCCAAAAAATGAATGGGAGGGGAGAGGGGAGGAGAGAACCAATGATTAGGAAACTAAGCAGCTTATGGCAAAGATAAGGCAATTGCTGGGCTCATTTTAAAATGTCTATTCTAGGCTGATTGTTATTAAGCATCAGGGTTGCTACTAAGAGTTGTCCTTTTGAACTATAGGAAGTAATTAAGTTATTTCTCCTGAGTTCATAGTGAGTCTTTCTGTATGGTGACGATATTGTCAAATTTAGTGATAATGTCAAATGTTATTTATGATACTGACAGGTATATTTAATTTTTATAAGTATAATAATTCTTTATAAATTATATATTATATTATATATTATACTTTATAATTCTTATAAAGTATAATAATTCTTTAATAATTCTATTTAAAATTTGCATGCAGATGAAAATAGAATTGTTAGATTTTTCAAGGTCCCCAAATTCTGGACACATACAAGTAACAAATGGAATTGTAAAAGCATATTGATTGATGCTGACCAGGCTTTGTGCTGTATGCACAAAATGTCCATCAAATTGCTTACTCTTGTAAATATTGAGAAATAAAGTGTTAAATAAAAATGTTGAATGATTCTTTAAAAATGTGAACACCTATAATCCCAGCACTTTGGGAGGCTGAGGCAGGCAGATCACCTGAGGTCTAGAGTTCAAGACCAGCCCAGCCAATATGGTGAAATCCCATCTCTACTAAAAATATAAAAATTAGCCAGACATGGCGGTGCCTGCCTGTGACCCCAGCTACTCAGGAGGCTGAGGCAGGACAATCACTTGAGGTTGTAGTAAGCCAAGATTGTGCCACTGCATAGCAGCTTGGGCAACAGAGCAAGACTCCATCTTAAAAAAAAAAAAAGCAAAATCATGGACTCTGTAGCATTAATGATGATTTGAAAATATTTCATAAAATTGAGAATTTTCTTCTTCAAACACTGGACATTGTTCATTATCCAGAAATGGTCATGTTTGATAAAGTGATACTTGTGGGCCAGGTGCACTGTCTCTTGCCTGTAATCCCAGTATTTTAGGAGGACCAAACAGAAAGATTGTTTGGGGCCAAGAGTTCAAGATCAGCCTGGTTGCAATCCCATGGAAAGAAAGAAGGAAAGAAAGAAAGAGAGAGAGAAAGAGAAGGAAGGAAAAAAAGGAAGGAAGGAAGGAAGGAGATGGGCTTGGTAGCATACACTTGTACTCCAAGCTACTCGGGAGGCTGAGACACAATGATCACTTGAATCCAGGATTTCAAGGCTGAAGTGAGCCATGATCGCACCACTGCATTCCAGCCTGGGTGATAGAGCAAGACCCTATACCAAAAAAAAAAAAAAAAAGTGATGTTTGTGAGATTATAAAGAATTATTTCCACTAAATCAAGATTTGCTGATTTACTTGGACAATTCAACGATTTGTTAGAAAAAGGAATGTAATATTTGTTCTCATGTACATATTAGATTGTAAAGGCATATAGGGTCTGAGGGGATCAGGCCTAATTTAGACTCTACCTCAAACTCTTCAAATTTTTTAAAGTCTCAAAACATGTGACTTTGTTAGCTAAAGAAAATAGTTGTCTTCCTATATGCCTGTGTTTTTTATAAAAATACAATCAAATAGAGTATGGAAATGGTTTGCAAGTTAAAAAGTTTTATGAGAGATTATTACTCTACATTTCAATAAAAACTTGATCTAAAGGCTCTATTCTAGTTCTCATTCATTTTCTAGAACGTGGGATGGTAAATATTTTTTTGTATACAGCCAGATAGCAAATATTTCAAGCTTCATGGGCCATAAATACAGTCTTTGTCACAATTATTTAACTCTGCCTTTGTAGCACAAGAGCAGACACAGACAACATGTGAATGAATGAGATTTACCTCATCCAGTGAAATGTATTGATAAAAATAAGCTATTGGCTACAGTTTGACTACCCTTGGTCTAGAATATGAAAATTCAATTTAAGATAGACTCATATCTAAAAGAGACCAAAATTGGGAAAACTGCATTGCAAGCATTGTTTTTCTCTTCCTTATGAATCTCAGAAAAGGGGGTTATTATTTGTTTTAATTCTATTGTTTGTAGATTTATTTGGGGTCTAATGAAAAACACATAAATTAGATGTTGAATATGTCTATACATGGATCTTTCTGTATATCACAGGTAGAGAAGACACTTCACTAAAAGGTGTGACATTCCAAAAATCTCAGTACTAATTCTCTTTAAATATATTTTATTCCTTGGTTTGCTGTGGCTTCATCTGTTACTCCAGTGTCCCACTTTAGGGTTCAGCAATAAGGGTCCCATGGTTGAATCCAGAGTGTATCCTCTTAAATGGACTTTACCTGAGAACCACGATCTGGCTCCACGGACTGAGGAGTACCCATCTACGTGACAAAATTATTTTGGATCCATTTGCCAAATTTTCAGATGTTATTATGGATAATCTAAAAGTCACAGAAAGCAAGAATGCTGAGGAAAGGGTAGGGTAGCATAGAGGAGGCAAGTTTACTTTGAAGGTGAGAAAATGAGAGAAGAAATGACATTACTGTGTTATGGTAATTATGAAATTAACAAACAGTGGATCTGAAAAAAAAAAAGAGAGACCAAAGAAGATTTTAGTTTCAGTTTAGCAAAGTTTAGAATAACTTGTCCAATAGGTGACTACAACCATCAAAATGACAAAGGACAGTTTTTAAAAACTAAAAAAGTACATCAGACTATACAATTATCGAGCATGAGCTCGTTCAAATTATGTTCCATACCTGTTAATGGGTCATGGACTCACTCTAATGAGACAAATGCAATGTTTTGAACAAAAAAGGAAGAATAACATTGAAAATATGAGAGCATTACATGTAAAGAAAATAGGAAAACTGTGAAATATTTGTTGCAGTTTTATATACTAAGAATGTGCCAAGCCACTATATAAAACATATTTCTTATGACAGATGCATTCGAAAGGTGGGAAAGCCACAGGCTGACAGGAAGAGTACTGAATTGAGTGAGGAAATCTGGGGCTTATCCCCTAAACACCATATACCCTTGGGCAAATAGCAGGAATTGTGGCATGTTTGACCTTTGAGGACCTTTCCAGCTCCTGATTGGAATACATTTTGGAGTTGGCTTAGGTAATCAAAGCTAATACCTGAAGACACTTCGAATTCTATGAAGTTTTCATTTTTATTTATCGAAACATTCAAAAGTTTCTATTTTTTTGCAGGTCAAAATGGTGAGGTCAGAAGAAAAGAATGTAGAGAACAGCTGTAATTGGGAAGTATAGGTTGAGAAAATTACGTGAAAAAAACACTACCAGGCAATGACAATCTCTTGACCAGTGATAACAAAGCAAAACCCAAACAAACATAACAATAAAAGACAAAGAGTAAAGAGCTTCTGTAACGTGGTAGTTGTCTAGTTTAGCTTTCTTGGAAACACTTTTATCCATATGTGATTTTGTGAGCCATGTTTACAAAAATTACATCAGTAGACATTTAAACATATTATTAGATCATTAATTACTCTATTACTCTTGTTTTTACACTTTTAAAAATTTTCTAAATAGTTTGAAGTTTTTTTACTTTATCTTCCTCCCACAACCAAATTCCTCCTGCTTTTGGGAAGAATGGTAGTTGGTGTAGAATATGAGACTTGACAAAACTTTCTAAGTCAGGAGTCAAAAACTGCTGATGCAAGCAAAAAAAAAGAAATCAGATCTGTCATAGTATTTTTTTTCTTTTTAAAATCTTTCTTTTTAATTTTTAATGCATGTAAGTGGATGTACACTCTTAACAACAGATTGTACATTTTCCATAGTTTTGCCTAGCAGCAATCCTTACTCCAATTTATACATTTGTATTATCTGCTCTGACTGTAAATACATGCAGGCTTTTAATCCACCAAAGATTAAGATCTTAAAAAATTGGTTTGCAGAAAACAAAAGGCCAGCATCAACTATCAACATTCATTCTTTAGCCATGCCTTTATTGGTGTGTCTGTGTTTATGTAGTAACACCCTATAAAATATTTGTAATCCCTACTTCATTGAAATTCTTTTGAGAGAGAAGCAAAAGTTTCTTTAGTAAATATGAAAAATTAAAAAAATTGGGAAAGAATTTCATATATTAAAATGACTTTAAAATAGAGAAACTTTTAAAAACGTATTGCAAGCGACATCAGGTGCAAATTGAAGGGAGGCTCGTTGTATGTTCTCTACTACCATTTTGAAGGTTTATTTTTGATGATAGTACTTTAAAATTCAGAGTTGGCCAGTGTTACCTTTTTTTTTTATCTATTTCCCTGTCCTCAAGTTTTCCTCCCCATGGGAAAAGATGACACAAAAAAGGGGTCCATGAGGCTTTTGCTATTACTTAAAGTTTAATTCAGAGTTCATTATATTTTTCAGTTATAGATAGTTGGTTTAACACCAAAGATAGCCTGTCTTTCCCCACCGTTCCCACCACCACCAACCCACCCATTCCCCTCACCCTGTGAATGGAATGAGACCAACAGCCACTATAGCCTTAAAGAAATGACAAAGCATTCTCAAACTTGTGATGTTCGTTGACAGTGTTTTGGTGCATTTCAGTAGACCAGAGCTTTTATCCAGGCTCCAGTATGCATTTTCACCTGCTGGTAGAAAAATGTCTCTTCTTTTAGTATTTTACTGCTAATGGCATTGTCACATAACCAAAAATATATGTAGAAAAATGTCATATTTCGCTACTTGTGTACTTTATGCTATATTAAAAACAACTCATGACTCTAAATTAAAAATGCATCAAGGTTTTCCAACAACTCTGATTAACATTTAGCAATTAATTTGGACTCATTCTCCAAACATATTATCAGTTCTAATACAGTATTACATTCATTCGTGTATATTTTCAGATATCAAAATCAGTAGCCTCTTCCACAATTTCATATCTTTAATTTCTCCTGTCTTAAAAGTAAATTTTAATAAAATGATTTCTTCTATGCTATAGCCTACAAAGTTATCCAGTAATGTTTAATTATATTTACTTATCTTAAATGTATTTAAAAATAGCTATTCATATCAAGCTTTTAAAAAGTTTTGATGATGTTTGCACATAAAAATTGACTGAATGGTTTTAGAAAGTTTGCTGTGTTACATAAAGTGATGTTGCCAGAGTCTGATTTGTTTCACAATTGCTCAGGATCACCATTCAGGAGGGACTTTATTTTTTTTTCTTAGAAACATAAAAGCAACCTTATTAGAAAGTAGGTTAAAAGATTGCTACATTTGAAATGATCTTAAAAAATTTAGGCTTAAGTCCTCAGCAATGTACATTTCCTAGTTCATTAATGCAGAAATACTGCACATAGATTTTAATCTTGGAGTTAATAATAAAAGCAATTTTCACTAAAAATATAAAAACTGTAATGGTAGAATCATGATATTGCATTTAGCTCTCCCACAAAAAGTCACTTTATTACTTTCTTTTGACACTTATTTTCATTCAGGGATTAATTTTACTATATAAGGGCTTCTTAACTATTCTATTAAAATTTCTATTCAGAAGCAATAATATCTAAGAGTGAATAATAGTCATGTAAATCATTATTTCATATTAATGTAAAAGATTTTGTAAGTTCTTATGAATTCTGCTGACATGCACAATTGTGAAAAGGTTATCTCTCCGTTCTACAGTGATATGCGCTGGAACAAAGGAACCATTCTAAAAGCATCAGTGGAGTACATCAAGTGGCTACAAAAAGAACAACAGAGAGCCCGAGAATTAGAACGCAGACAGAAGAAATTAGAGCTGGCTAACAGGCGACTTGTACTTCGGATTCAGGTTTTTATAAGAATGTTGCCATGAGCCACATACCTTACATATGACTCAGCTGTCATCTGTTTTCTTCATTGGTCTCATTTATTTTTTCTCTTATTAACAGTTATTTTTCCTTTTGAAGGATAATTTTACTGCTTTTTAGAAGTTCGTGAATTGGGTTGTTTCAATTAGGTTTTGACTAGAAATCCAGGATCCAGATGGTTGAAAATGTATTGTGTATATATGTATATATACACACATGTGTGTATATATACATATATATGATAAGAACAAATTACAAAATGCATAAAATGGAACTCATTTCATAAATGCACGTTATCATCACAACTGAATAATAATACTAAGTAGAACATTTGTTTCTCTAGATTATGTTGAACATTAAATTCTCCTCTCCCTCTTTCATTTCTTTACTAACATTGCTAAGGATTTCATTGCCTCAAGGCATGTTGTGTCAGTTTATATTAAGTCACTGCTCATCTGTTCATATAATCCAAAATATCAAAACATGGGCTTTTATGACTCTCAAGATTTTCTTAAATGTGAGTATGCTTAGAGGCAGGTAAAGCATTTACTCTGTTTCCATGAAAAGGTCCTGCAGTTTTGGTAAGAAATTAATCAGGAAGAATAAATGGATGATTTCTGCTGTCTTCAAATGGCTGTATTGTAGTCTGAGCCACTGTGGAATCATCATCTGTCATAAATTCTCTCGTAGAACAATGAGACTAAAATTTTTTTTAACTCTGAGTAATTTTCTCAGTTATTTTTAGGCATTAGAAATGTATCAATTTCATTTTTGCAGATTATCATAATTTGTATTGTATTACTCTTCATTTTAAATGCTTGTTAATATTTTGATTCTAGTCTGGCTTATTCTCTAGTATTAAGTCCAATTTCAAAGACATTATTTAATGATTCTCATTTGAAATTACAGGAACTAGAAATTCAGGCTCGTACTCATGGTCTGCCAACCCTGGCTGCACTTGGCACGGTTGATTTAGGTGCTCATGTCACCAAACAGCAGAGCCATCCTGAGCAGAATTCAGTAGACTATTGCCAACAACTGACTGTATCTCAGGGACCAAGCCCTGAGCTCTGTGATCAAGCTATAGCCTTTTCTGATCCTTTGTCATACTTCACAGATTTGTCATTTAGTGCTGCATTGAAAGAGGAACAAAGATTGGATGGCATGCTATTGGATGACACAGTCTCTCCATTTGGAACAGATCCTCTGCTATCTGCCACTTCCCCTGCAGTTTCCAAAGAGAGCAGTAGGAGAAGTAGCTTTAGCTCAGATGATGGTGATGAATTATAAGAAATAAACAGACTCAATTCATCAACTGGAAAGTAATTCTATGCTGGTGCTATGCAATTATGCTCCGTGTTTCATATGTTGCTTTGGCTTGTTTTTTTTTTTTTTTTCCAAAAGGAATGTGTTGTTCATGAAAAACTGATAGAAGCAACAGAAGAATTCACAGGAAGAAAAATCATGGTGTTAATGAATTACTGAGGGCGAAAAAAAGGTGTTTTCTTCTTTGACTACAGAGTCCAAATACACTTAAATTCTGTTTTCTTGGAAAGACATACAGCACAAGAAGCATCTCTTTATTGATGTTTTAAAAGCAGCAACTTGGTGGTGTGCTACTGGAACTAATGACTGCAAAGTGTAAAACGACTGAAATATACAAACCTTCTCTTAGTTATTCACTTCCATCTTCTCTTCAACTCTTATATCAGTCTTCCAGAATCAAGATCAACATATCAGGTGGTCATTGCCTTCCTCCATTGTCTAGTGGACATGTCTGAAGTTCAAGCTTTGTAGGAGAAATAATTATATAACAGATTATCTTTCACTTGTGGCTGAAAAGCAAATCTACAGTAAACATGAGAATTTTCCACATTAAAATACAGATAACTTATAAAAACATTGGTTACTAAAATTAGATCCTAATTTCTTTAGTTGATTCAGTTACACTAATTCTAAACGCATCCATACATATTTATGTCTCCAGGCTCTGTTGGGAAAAGAAACACATTGAATATGTTCCTCAGGAGTATGGACCAGAATCGTATCCCTTCACACAAACATACATCCACACGTATGCACATAATTCAGGTAGTATATGTTCTTCTATTTTCTTCATTCTTCTGGTTGCATTAAAATCACATTCTAAATTTTCTTTTCTTCATTAAGAAAATATATCAGATCATCAATTTCAGTCAATAAAATATTAAAAATCCCCTACAAGGACAGTTTTCAGGTGTTTAAAACTTTTCATGTCCAATATTGGATAGAAATCAATTAGTTGTTGATTCTGTTTGGCTCCAAATGGATAAAATATTGAAAATTGAATTGCCAATTGACAAAATAATAAGTAAAACATAAATTATTTCTTATTATTTTCAGTTCTGAGAGGAGCATAAGGTTCTATTTCTTTTTCTTTTTCTTTCTTTTTTTTTTTTTTCTATTTCTAGTAGCACTTAGAGTGGCCTATGATCTTTGGTTACACTGTTAGCATTTATTATAAGCACTTATATCTATTATGCCTCACTCAGATTTTTATCTCTTGTGCTTGTTTTAGATTAGGGAATTAAGTTACCAAGCACATTGCTCTGTGCTGGACCTCCACGAGTGATCATCTGATCAATGAGTATTTGTGGAGGCATACTTAGAACTGCAGTGGGTCCTGAGAAAATGCAGAAGGGATGAACAAGATATGGTGTTACTCCTAAAGTAGTTAACAAGAATGCATGAAAAACCAAAGATAGAAGACATAGAATAAAAAATCTAAGCATAAGTTGTAAATACAGAAGGTCAAAGAAAATGAAAATGAATGACAACGTTTATGGGAAGAGCAGAATTTGACTTCTCTTTAAAGGCATTAATTGAGTGAATGTGAGAGCAAATAAAGGAATAATATCAACCAAATGATGAAAGTGAGAATAATTGGGGGAGTATCTTTATGGGACATTCTCTAGAAATATCTGGATACCCCAGAAGATGCCCGTTGGGGAGTTCTGAAACATAAGATTGACAACAGGTTGTGAAGGCCCTTAAAAATTAGGGTGAAATAATATAGTATTAATATAATAGAAACACTTATTTTTTAGTAGGAGAGAGTATCCTAAAAATTAAAATATATATTAATAACTTGAGTGAGATGTAATCTTTCATGAAGGTTAAGCTTTCTAAATTTTGAAAAGATCTTTTGGTTATTTCTCACATGGAAAATATGTCACCATAAGAGTTGAGACCCTAAAGCTCATAAAAGTAGAGAAATAGTAAATTCTTACGGTATAATAATTATCTCAGGCTTAGCTTATTTGCTCAGATTTAGAAAACTTAAAATAATTTTTATTGTTTGACATGGAAAAATAATTACTAATTTCTGGGTACAGCCATTAAAACCTCATAGATAAATTCTTCTGAAATATGTCAGGTGAAACAGCTATTAGATATATCTTATCAATAATTTTCAAGAATATGTTATGTACCTTTAATTTTATAACCAAATTCCACTTTATTATCTGGGTTGATAATTTGATTTAACATTAAAAATTACAGAGAAGGAATATATTTGGAGTTCATGGAAAACACATCAGTTTATAAGATAGAGACTGCTTCTGTTCTCATTTTATCTATTATTCTCATTTCTTTATATTTTGAACAGACTTGCACTGATGATGTCATTACTCAGTCACCATTTTCCATTCTGTTAAAGTACAACAACTGGGCCCTGAAGCCTATCTTTCACAATCTTGGCTGATATAAGGACTTGGCACAGGACGATAGAGCCTGAACACAAGAGATCTGGAGAGGGAACTAATGTTTGCTGCTACATTCAGATTATGAGATGTCAGGGAACTGTAAAATGGGTAATGAATTTTTAAAGAGAGTAAAGAGTTGTGCTGTGTCCCAGTCAACTGAAATAGATTAAAAATTAATTAGATGGTAGTTCTTAACTTTTTAAGGCAGATTCCCTTGAGAATCTAGTGAGTTATAGACTCTCTCCCTAGAAAAGTATAGAACTGTTTATATGGACAATGATTTTCATGCATTCAGAGATCTTGGGGATCTCCTGAATGTTTTCTTGGATCCCAAGTGAAAAATTCCTGAATCGGATCTGTTAGGTGTGCAGTTAATGTTATATATAATGATGGGGGACCCCTACTTATCTAAATATGGTTATCCCATTCCTAATAATGATGAGGTTGCATAGGGAAGTAAAAGTGTACCAAAAATTAGATGATTCACTAAAAAGTTCATTTATATAGCCATTTCTCAAACATGCTCTGCCAACTCAACAAACTATGCCTCATATTTATTATATAGTTACGGGTCAGTTTCACTATAATTACTGAATGATATAAGCATCTGACCATAACATTTTGAAATGATGCAAATAAATTTCAGAACAAAAATAATGTGAATTTAAAAGCAAATTATTTGAGTATATAAGAATCAAGATAGTTCCTTAGAAAAATTTATGACTGTCTAGAATATGTTTTGTAGAAATGAGATTTTTCATAATAGTAAAAGAAGCATATTTTTATCAAACAATGCTGTCACAAAAAGCATCAACTGTAATGGGACTATTAATACACAATTATCGATTGGTTCATTCAATTAATATTTATTGAAAATCCCTTTTCATTTAAAGAATTAATTCATAATTACAATTATAAAAAACTTCCTTTAAAGTAAGATAAAATAATTGTATTGTTTTTCATTATTTTTTCAAAAGAATGTCCCATCCAATCATTTTCTGTATTATTAAATGTTGGCTGCTTTTTCATAAATTCACATTAAACAGCCCTTTCCAACTTCCAATTATCTTAAAATAATAATTACCTCCTGTGAGTAGATATAGCTCTTTACAACTTTTTTTCTTTCAGTGCGTTTTCTTCTTGAACTTTTCCTATATCAAATGAAGACTATATGTACAGATGATAGTATTTTCTCAGTTTATAGGCATATCAGTGACTATGGCTTTCTTTGTATAGGTTTAAAAAAAGTTCTAAATAATAAATAGCCAGATGAGCTAGGGACATTGAGAAATAGCCTTCCTCTTCCTTTTTCAACTCATTTTTCCCCACCTACATGACTGTAAATCAAATATTTAATGGCTCTTACTTAAAAAAAATAGATACAAAGACTGTCCTGATTTGGTATGCTCATTTACCATAATGTCACGAGAAAAGTTAGATTTCATAACTTTAAAAAGAATATATTTTTATTTTACTTTGAAAGACTGAGTCACACAGGAATTTTCTTATACTTCAAGGTATCATGAAAACACCTTTTTCCTGTTTGGATGTTGTGGAATTTAAACATTTAAATAAATAAGTGGCATAACTGAGTGTTTCATGGCTTTTTTTTTTTTCTTTACAATGTCTTTGACCCTATACAAAGATTTTAGGTATTTACTGACCATCTGATATGTAAGATGTGGAAGAAAACTGGAATCAATTAATTATTTCACTGTGTTATCAGTGCAAGATCAACCACCTGGGTTTCTTAAAAACACCTGAAGGACTGAATTTTGTTTCAGTATTGAGAATGGCATAGTCTCTATGTGCTATATGGAATTACATCATTTGCCCCTCCAGTGCCCCATATGTGGATAAGTATGTCAGTTTGACTTAATATATGTATATACGGAGATTTCATTACATTTACCTAATAAATACTAAATACACTTCAAGTGTTGCTGATCTCATATTTTATATGACCTTCCTATAATCATTCTGCATTGATGTTCCAATATTTTATTATTTGTATGAATTTTAATTTGAAAACAAGGAAACAATTCAAAAACAGAAAAAAATAGCTTTTCTTAAAATTTTCTGTGCTACATTTTCCCTCTGAGGTCCATGGAGAATTTGACTGTATAGGAGATTATGAGAAAACAGCTATTTTGATTAAAAAATATATCCCTCAGGATTCAACCAACTTAATGATGAAATACTATTATCTACTGCTTTATACATACAAGGAAACTTTGTATCTGCTTGTAAAGGGATTTTTATATGTATTTCTGCATAATCAGATGATTTCTATTGTGTTTTCTACTGATGAAATTCTCTGTAAAATGTCTTTTCCTTACATTATCCAACAGGCATAAAGAGTAACAGTAAAGACTTTTGTGTTTGTAATACTACCTCTTTTATCCCTGCACTACTGTTTTATTTCAAAAATTCTATATTTTCAACTTTATTTTTTCCTCAGAAATAAATTTTGTTTTTCTGTTAAAGCTGGTAATTTATGTAACAAGCAAAATATATGAAAGAAAGAAGAAACTGATTTTGCTGAATTACATATAATTAGGAAGTTACATATTGTTCTTTAAATATGATACTGAAGTTTAAAAGCAAATTAAATTTAAGGATCTTATCTAACAGCATAGCAGTTGCTTA
This sequence comes from Plecturocebus donacophilus, assembly GCA_004027715.1. Taxonomy (NCBI): domain Eukaryota; kingdom Metazoa; phylum Chordata; class Mammalia; order Primates; family Pitheciidae; genus Plecturocebus; species Plecturocebus donacophilus. Next base: position 6,583 of record PVKP010003378.1, on the reverse strand, counting down.
TGGCATACAAGGCTAAAATTAATTCAGCTATTTAATCTTAATAATTATAATGTAGTTAAAAATCTTTGACTTTAATAGTGTTTTACATATATGAATAGCTGAAGTAACATTCCTATAATTTTAATCTAACATTAGTTAGATCAAGAAAACATTGTTAATATAATGACTGTAGAATTTATAATTATTGCTATTTTTCATTTTTAATAACAAAGTAATGTGTCTTATTTTCCAAGAAAATGGAGAACCTTGGCGTACTTTAATACATATGTGAATCTTTGTAAAACTACCTTAAAGTGTACCAATATTTTCTTTGCATATATTAAATGAAAAACTATATTATAAAATTTTTTAGAGTTTTTGTTCTGCCTTTGCAAATAGACTGCATTGGAAAACAGAGAATGTGGGTTAATCATTTAAAGGGTTATTTAAAACAGTCACCAGACATCAAAACTGACAACTGCTCACTACATAGTCTTCTGAAAACGATGATTCAATATTTCCCTATTAATGAAAATAATTGTTGCATTCTTTAATATGGTCTCCTGCCATCTGCTTCACCATGCTATTACAGCTTTGATTTATGGAAAATATTTATCAGAATGTTGCAAAATTGCTAACAGGCATTATGGTAGCAGTTAAATCACTAAGAAACTCTGCAAAACCTTTTAATATACTAGATGGTCCCCAGACAATGTAGGATAAATAGAATACTGTATTTTAATATGTAAAACATTTTTAAAGCTGCTAATTGGTATTGACTAGACCTATCCTTTGATAATGAAATTAATAAGGATTTCAGTTGTGTTAAGACTTTCTAGTATTTAATACCATGTTTATGGAATTTTTCCCTCTATACTTCATTTTAAAATGCTAAAACAGGACTGCTCAGAGTTAACCATAAAGGGTGGTATTCTATGTTCAAATATAGGTTCTTTGCTTTTTAAAAAAAAGTAATGTTTTATACATATTTTTCTTAAATTATTATCAATGGCCAAAATACTGATCATTATAATAATCTTCGTATGGAAAGAATAATCAACCTAATACAGGTAAAAAGTCAGGATGAATTTCTTAAAACAGTATATAGGATGAAAATATGGATGACTGAATGGATTTGATACTTGATTATTTATTGTATGTGTATGTACATCTATGGTGTGTTTGGGCATACATATGTATGTGTGTCCATGTGGGAGCTTATTTTAAAGTTTTATAATTCTTCAATATTAGAAAAACTCTGCATATAAGAATATGTTCTTCTTTGTTATTCTTTTTTGTTGTTGTTCCTAGGAAATCCTTAAGCTAAAGAGAATATGTTATTCTTTATTGGAACATACATCTAGAAAACATTGAAGCTATCTCCAAATCTTTCCTATTAAAAATACACACAACACACACACACACACACACACACACACCCCCACCATACATCATACCCCTTACCCTGAGTTGAGTTAAAGGTAGAAAAGATTAAGGAAGTTGTAATAGTTTTTAATATTTTTTGTAAAATAAATAATATTTGCAGCTGTAAAACATTAAGATCTAATACAACCATTGATTTTATTGACCACCAAAAGGAAGATTAAAACCCCCCTAAAAAGTTGTTATGGTCACCTGCAGAGTTCTAGCTATGTGGTAGGGAAGTGGTAAAATACAATAAGGCTTATTGGTTAAGTAATGGATACCTCTCAGGTTAAATATGTATCAGTATCATTAATTGGTAACCATAGGACAAGAGTGTTACATTTGAGATAGTGATAATTTTGATAGACTCGACCACATTGTGGTTAAGTATATGATTCATGTAACAAGAAAAAGGTGCCTGCAGGCTATTGTTCCTTGCATGGATTAAAATTTACATATTGCTTCTCCTTATGTCAAAACATCTGGTGCTTGCAAATGCTAACATTTTGTTAAAAAGTTTCACAAACCAGGAAAAGTGGATTGGAAACATTGCATGTGAATCATTCAAGCATTATAATAGAATAAAAGCTATGTTTGGGAAAAAACTACTGAAAAACAATACTATAGTCAAGATTATAATTTATTTGCTTACACAAGTGAAGAGTGATGTTGTGTATATGTGTAGAGAAAAAATATTGCTTGAGTTATGTGGTTTTATCTTTAAAAAATAGTGATTTCATATAATTATATGGAAAAAGTAGTCCTCTAAGTTCTTCAAGACTTTGCAATCACTTTTAATGTTAGAAGCAGAAGGTTGTAGCGTAAACCCATTCTCATCTTCCTGAGGACAGGAAGTAGGATATATATATCTGAGGCATTATTTATTCTAGCATTAAATTTCTATTTATTCATTGGTAAATATAAAAAGTAGATTTGAGATGTAGACTTATTACCTTTTCTACACAGGTCTCCAAATCAATAAAGAAAGTCAGTCTGGCAACTCCCATACTCACCTGGCCTTCTGTTTTTTAATCTAACAAGGCTAGTCAACATGTTCCTACTTTTAAGACTTTTCCTCACTAGCCCAGTCAACAGTTACCATCACCATCATGTGTTCTGGCATCCCAGTCACCTGGTACTTAAATCCTATCTTTGTGTTGCTGTTTATCTTTGCATTGTTAATGCATACATTACCTTTCTCACTAGATGGATGGGCACAGCAAGCAAAACATATACCTTAGCTTTTTTATATTCTGTATCACTTAACATGCTATTTTCTTAATAAATAGTAAAGTGATGGGTAATTTTAGGTAAGGGGAGTATGCAAGAGTCAAATTCTTCAGTCAGATAATGAAAAGGCGCTTACTCAAGGTTATGATCATTCATTGAAATGGTTTACCTTTCGATCTTTCTTTGCAATTATCTCTATTACAGTGATATATGAATTTTTGTTTTCTTTTGGCTTGTAACTTTGAGAAATAAAACTAACACTAAATTTTGTCAAAAAAATGGTATAGAGAATCTTTCTATTCTATAATCATTCATTGATTCACTTACTGTTCCTTTAATAAACATCCCCCAAGGAACAGCCATTGTTGCTGAAGAGATCATAAAAAACAAAAGCCACTGAAATCTTCCAATAAGGTTTAGTAAGCGTGAGCTAGCAGTGTTAAGGGTATTATGGAAGCAAAAATTGGAGCATCTAATCCAGTCTCAGGGAAACTGAGACCTTAAGGCAGAGTGAGAGCTAGCTTGGTACAAAGGGGAGGTAAGAGAGAGAGAATGTGGAGAGGTCCTTTAAGCACAAGCATCCAGTGGGATTACAGTTCTTTGTTCAGGAGTCTCATCAATAGTTTTAATACCCTGGGATGTAACTCTGGGGTTTCAGAAGATTTGGATTTATTTGGAGTTATTGGTTGTTCAGGAAAGGGGCACTTGGTCAGAGGACCTTTGTGTCACTTCTCCTAGGCAGAGTAAGACAGTGTATATTTCAGTGTGTGTCTGTGTGTTTGTGGTTCACTATATCAGTGAACCAAGCTGGTTTACTGCTACCCCTTCCCAGTTAGTTTACTGTCCCTGTCTGGAATAAGGGTGGTTTTTATTTTCTTGTTAGGATTAAGCATATAGTAAGCCATATGCTTACAACTAGCAGTTCCCTCTTTTAAGTACCTCTCCCACACTGTCTATGAATGCCCAAGAGTACTCAATAACACCTTGCCTCTTTTCATTAATAGCCCATTTATATCATTTAAGAAATCTAGTATAAAAAGAAACTACATAAGTAGAAAAGTATACTATATTATTGGATAGGAAGATAACATAATAAATGTATCAATTCTCCCTATGTAAATTCATAAATTTTATGGATATAAATAGAAATGCCAGTAGGTGTTTGTAAACAAGACGATTTGCCATTAAACTATATAAAGAAAGATAAGCAGATAAGAAATAAAAGAAATAGCTGAAAAAGAAGAGTAATGAGAAAAGTCAAGGGCTACCAGATATTAAAACATATTTAAAACTCTGTGGTATGGGAAACAAATAAACAATTCATGGGACATAAGTAAGCCTAAATGGATATTGGAGTTAAACATAAAGGAAGCACTACAAATCAGTACAGAGGAGACTATTCTATAAATGGTATTGTAATCACATCAAATGGCCATGAGATTTGTGGCACATCTATGAAATGGAGTAGAAAGTTTTTGCAATGAAGAATGAAGGAAAAACACCCTATGTTCTGATATAGATTGTTTTTTTACTTAGTACTATACGGAGTAGAGCTGCATATAGAATCCTTTCTTCTTTCCTGGTGTGAAAGATAGAAATATGCATTCATATTTGGTATATATGCAGGAATGAACTGTGGAAAGATGGCCCCAGAAATATAGCCACGTTCTAATCGCTGGAACATGTAAATATGTTACCTTAGATTGCCAAAGAGACTTTGCAGATGTGTTTAAATGAAATGGGAAATCAGTCTGCATTACTCAGGTGAGCCTAATCTAATCACATGGAACCTTAAAAGCAGAGATTCATTCCCGCTGTGATATATTTTTCTACTTAACATAGTTTCTTTTCATACTAGGCTTCTTAAATGGTATAGGAACCTAACAGCTGTGTTATTGGGGAAGAAGATATGGGAATATTTTTATTACATACATTTAAACATTTTTTGAAGCATATAAATGTGTTATTTATTCAAAGAAAAAATTAAGATTCATAGTATGCTTATACTGATGGTTTATTTTTCTAATCCTCTTTTTCATTCTCTTCATTCACCCATAGTACTTTCTGCAATGTTGGCTTTCTAGTCCCTTTGGCCAGTAACAGTTCTAAGATTCTTGTTTGAAGACAACAAAGGCAGAAAAAGAAAAAAAACAAAAAAACTACCTGCAGTATTTGCACTTATATTTTGGGGAGATTCTTAGAAGTAACTAGATCTCCACCCTAATACAAAAATTAGCTTTAACAGCCTTGTGGTAGGTGGAATAATGGTCCCAGAAATATGGCCACATTCTAATCCCTGGAACATGGAAATATGTTACCTTAGATTGCCAAAGAGACTTTGCAGGTGTGTTTAAATGAAATGAGAAGTCAGCCTGCATTATCCAGGTGAGCCTAATCTAATCACATGGAACCTTAAAGGCAGAGAATCATTCCCTCTGTGATCTGAATGTGTGACTTTATCACTCTCTTGATACCCAGAACTCAACTGAAAGGGAAGTAGTTATGTGACTTGTCACCATCACAGAACTAGATCTAGGACTAAAATCCCAGGTATTCAGGTTTCAGCCAAATGTGCTTTTGTGCATATTTAGGTGTTCAGCTTCACTATAGAAACAGCTGACATAGGGCATACAGTGCAATTATTTCTTCAATGCAGGTTGGTTGGATGACTATGACTTAGTCAGTGGGTGGAGGTACATAGTAAAGAATTAGTTCAGGATTTTATAGCATAAGGTGAGGAAAGTCACAAGGCCTATATAGACTGGGGCTTTAAAGCACTCAGTATAGAGTGATGGGGGTAATATGCCTAGCTTATTTGAGGGTGCAGTGAAATAGTGGTAGACTTTGTAGACCGTTGAAGAGAACATCAAGGAGATGCTGTTATGGCTGCTAGAATAAAAATACCATGGCTGGGCGGCTTAACAAAACAGAAAATTATTTCTCACAGTTCTGGGATATCCAAGATCAAGTTACCAGCGAATTTGGTGTCTGGTGTGGGCCCACTTCCTGGTTCAGAGGCCACCATCTTTTCATTGTCCTCAGTTGGCAGAAAGGGCAAACAAGTTTTCTACGGCCTTTCTCATGAAAGCGCCAATTCCATTAGGGAGTGCTCTCTTGACTTTAAGGCTTTATCTCCTAATACCATCACTCTGGGGGTTAGGGCTTCAGCATGTGAATTTTGGAGGGACCCAAACATTCAGTCTATAACAGATGGAGACTGCTTACAGTAGATTTGGTATTCAAGACCATGGGAATGTGTATGGTCTTGGAAAAGGTAAAACAGAAAAGGATGGTTAGAGGAACCAAGAATAAAAGGAAGTTAAGAAAAAGGGAAAGAAGGAAAAAGTAAAGGAGGAATAAGAGGATATAGGGGAGTGGCAGCAGGAGGAACAGGATGAGAAAGTGAAGACAAAGATATTCAAGTTCAAAGAAAATAGCTTATCTGGTTTCTTTAATTACTCAAGTGAGGAAATGAGGAAAGTTGAGATTTTGAATGACTTTCTGCTTTTCAAATTGTAGTACTCCACTCTAGATATTATTGTTTTTAGCAACTTTTCTGAGTAACTTTGCTCATTTCAAGTTTTTTTTCAGACAGATTATATTCATTTAACAGGTAAGAAAATGCAAGGGAACTTCTTGGAGACTCTCAGATGTGATTCTGAGGCAGTATGTAATATGTGAGAGTCCTACAGTCTTTGTAGTAAGACAAAATGGTTCAAGTCCTTTCTCTGTAGCTTAATGGGCACATGACTGTGAAGTTTTACTTCACCTCTCTGTGCATCAGTCTCCTCATGTGTAAAATGGGAACAAGTTTAATAACCAGTATAGCAAGTTTTTGCTGAGGGTTAGCAAATGGGAGAAGACAACTAAAGAATTTAGCATAATCTCCTGCATATATTTAGTACCCCATAAATAATAGCTATTGAAGTTATCATATAAAATGAGTTTC
>PVKP010003377.1:0-109679 GCA_004027715.1 Plecturocebus donacophilus | reverse complement strand
AAAAAAAAAAAAAAAAAAGAATGAAATTTCTTTATTTTATTTTTTGCTGTTGTTCTGTGAAATTACGCTTGTTGAACATAGCAACATTCAGAGCTTGAACATTTGGAACTCCAGGCTCGCAAGGTGATACATGCTGATGTCCTCAGTCTGCAGGTTTCAAGAGGGGCAGTGGGAGTTCAGGATGTATTTGCCCTGATTGACTAATTTTACAGTTAGCCAGGCAAGGAACTAGCAGTTCTTCTCTGATTCTGAGCCATCTTCCCCACCACCTCATGGGCACCATCTTTCTCATTCCAGAAATATCTCCCACAAAGATGCCTAAAACCCAGAACCCTGGTTTCACCTGCAGATTCTTATGATTACATGTTTATGTTTGATACTTTGTATTCCTTTTGTCCTTCCCAGCCTTTTCCTTCATATGCCATCCACTAACCTGCTCCCCTTCTCACTATTTGGAAGAGTTTTAACCTGTTATGGATGTTTCAGAATGTCTTTGTTAGAGTACACTGGGCTTTGCTCCAGCAATAAATAAACCCTTAGGTTTCAGTGGCTTAACAATGAAAGTTCACCTCTTGCTTACACCAAGTCCTCCATGGATGGTACTGGTCAGACAGCTCTCCTAGGTAGCTCCTACAAAAATGATAGTTTAAGGACTAGACAGCCACTTGCCGCTTGTGGCTGCAAAGTCAGCAGGTCACGAGGGTGGCTATGGGGAGAGGAGAGAGGAGAATGAAGGATCTCAGGGAAATTAAGAACCAGACCTGGCAGTGGCAAATACCGTATCCCATTCATCAGAGTGAGTCACGCAGCCCAACTTGCCTGCAAGACACTGAAAACTAATACTCTGGAAGAAAATGAAATGGGCCGGGCATGGTGGCTTTTGCCTGTAATGCCAACAATTTGGAAGGCTGAGGCAGGCAGATTGCTTGAGTCCAGGAGTTTGAGACTGTCTTGGGTGACATGGTAAAACCCTGTCTCTACAAAAAATACAAAATTTAGCCAGGCATGGTGGCCTGTGGTCCAAGCTACTTGGGAGGTGGGAGGATGGCTTGAGCCTGGGAGACAAAGGTTACATTGAGCCCAAATCATGCCACTGTACTCCAGCCTGGGTGACAGAGTGAGACCTCATCTTGCAAAAAAAAGAAAAACAAAGAAAGAAAATGAAATGAACATATAGCACTATCTGTCACACAGTGATAAAATCAAGAAATTTTGAACCCCCCCAAGAAAGAAAGAAGTGATACGGTATCACACCTGCCAATGCAGACTTGAAGTTTTCTTAGTGTCCTGCTTCTCTTTACCCCACTCCAACTGAGACATTGAAATATTTCCTACCATCAATGCCAGTCCCTTGGTTTCTTTGCAGATATCAAGAAAAGAACTAGTGTGGTCGAAGGGAATGAACCCGTGTGGAATGAGGTAGACACAAGGGCAAGCCCAGAAGAAGAAACGACAACCCCAACAGCAAGGGGGCAAGGATGGGGTCCAGGCAGCTACTCAGAGGTCTATGGAGAGGACAGGCAGCCTCAAAGGCTTTCCTCAAGGCTGGGGATCTTGGCCTGCGGTAGTAGCCTCTGACCTGACAAGGCTGTGAAGGCCACCCCTGCCCACGACTGTTCTTGGCCCTTCTCCCCAACCCTGGGGATGGACCATGGTATGGCCTATCAACTAATCCAACTGGGCTATCTTGATGTTCCTAGAAGCCTGAAGCAGAGTGAAGTCTCCCTGTGCAGGACTCCTTCTGATCTGCCATCCCTCCATGCTACCCCTCGCCCCATTCCCAGTCCCCAAACCCTTAATTCCCAACACGCCCATGATACTGCAGTTCAAGTCACAGAAGCCCAGGTGGGATGCCCACACTTTGGTGAAAAGTAGCAAACGCCATCTCCTGAGGAAATTAGACATGAGGGAGGTTCCTCAGTCTTAGAGAAACGCAGTGCCAGTCCATTCCCAATGTCTTTCCTCATTTTCTAGAAACATGGGATGGGAAGGGCAGAGGAAGGATGCTGACCTCTCTATGCTCCCTACAGACCCTAATCTGGCACCTCTGGAACCGCCCCCTGGAAAATGACTCCTTCCTGCAAGTCACGCTTCAGGACATGGGCTCACAAAAGAAAGAAAGGTGAGGCAGAGAGAGGCAGGAGGAGCCTAGCTCCTGCCCAACGCAGCAGCATATTACGTGACCCTTGTCTCTAATCCATAACTCACTCAGATGAAGGCCTGGAACCCACTCCAGCCAGCTAAAGGGAAAAAAGAGGGGCAGTACTGAAAGGGTAGCCAAGGCAAGACTGCACATCAGCTGGGACAGGAACCCAGCAGCAGCTCTGTCCGTCTGAAGCCACGGATCTCAAATTTCTGCTTCTCTTTACCCAACCCCGGCTTCTTATCACAGTCTCATCTAGTGCCCAGCTGAGACTCACACGCCCTGAGAATGAGGCTATGCCATCCCAGGTCAAAATTCCTATGACAGAGAACCCTATTGGCCCAGCTCTAGCCAGGTGTCCACCCCTGGTCCAATCAGCTGTTACTTGCCTAAAAGCCCCAAGACAGTTCCCAGAGCCAGGAGCCATGGGCCCTGTGGTGGATGCCCAGCCCCACTGCATTCTTCTCCAGCCTCTCTCTGAGGACAGCACACCCCTGGTAGGAAACTGTCTCTAACTAAAGCCCTGCCTGGGAGAGAGGAAGACACCCTTTCTCCTGGCTCATGGTCTCATACCTGCTCCTTGTCTCCCCAGGTTCATTGGCCTAGCCACAGTACTGCTCAAGCCATTGTTGAAACAACCAAGTGAGGTCCTTTTTGTGAAGGACTTGACCCTGCTCAACCATTCTATGAAGCCCACAGATGTGAGTCAGGCCCAGGAAGGCCCAGGCATGGTGGCTGGAGGAATGGGGGCAGCTGGTGAAGTGTCCCACACCATGAGAGTGCTTCCTGCCTGGGGCCCCCATCACACTGCCTTCCTCTACTGACCCCTACTCTTGCTGTCATCAGCAGATGAATTGATCGCCTTCCACAGGGGGTCAAGCACTATGCTAGGCCCTATGGTACAAAACTGCTTGAAGCCCACAGTCTGTTGGAGTAGGCTCCACTCCCAGTGACAGGCGCTTCAGCACACGTGGGACAAGGTTCAGTAAAGCAAGGCCACTGGCTCAGGTCAGGAGGAAGTGAACAGTTCCTCTCAGGAGGTCATGGACAGCTTAACAGAGAGGGTGATGTTTAAGACATATGGAAATGTGGGAAGACCACCCAAATGAGAACAAGTAAAGGCTAATTTATTCAGAGCTTGTGCTAGCAAGGGAGTTGGCCATCATCATTTGTGTTTTGGCAGAGACTCAGAGGCAGGCAGGGGAGTGGAAGAGCTTCACAGTGGAAATAAGGGAAGGCTGCAGGTGTGCCCTGATTGGAGGCTATGGGGGAGCCCAAGGCAGGCTAACTAGAAATGGGGCCTCCCATGTGATCGGTTAGAGGGGCATGTTTGGCTCTCTCTAATTGGTCCTAAGTTGGAAGTGGGAATAAAAATTAAGGCAGCTGTCAGTTATTAATCAGGTTGTGGCCATTTGGAGCTGATCATTATTGTTTGGCTTCCTGGATTATTGCTAGAGACAGCAGCCTGACCTCCTACCAGTCTGAATCGGAGCAGGTTTGCTTCCTAGGCTGGTTACTGTAGATAACAGGTTGATTTCCTGGGCTGGTTGCTGCAGATATCAAGAAAAGAAGTAGTGTGGATCTGAGTTGGTATTTTTTGTTTGCTTTTTTTTGGTTTGGTTTGGTTTGGTTTGGTTTGGTTTTGAGACAAGAGTTTCGCTCTTGTTGCCCAGGCTGGAGTGCGGTGGCACAATCTTGGCTCACCACAACCTCCGCCTCCCAGGTTCAAGCAATTCTCCTGCCTTAGTCTCCTGAGTAGCTAGGATTACAGGCATATACCACCACACCTGGCTAATTTTGTAGTTTTAGTAGAGACTGGGTTTCTCAATGTTAGTCAAGCTGGTCTCGAACTCCCAACCTCAGGTGATCCACCCGCCTCAGCCTCCCAAAGTGCTGGAATTACAGGCGTGAGCCACCATGCCTAGCCTGAGTCTTATTTTATGTGGTTTGGCCATTGTCCGTTTGTATAGATAGTCTGTGACTCACGATTGTTGACTCACAGTCAACAATATTGTGTGGTTTATCAGGATGTGATTCGTAAGTCGAGGAGCTTTCAGTCTTGTCAGTTGAGTTGTAAGGAGGGGCATGAGTCTTCCCAATGAACAGGAGAGGAAGACCAGCCCAGCAGGGGCATAGAGTGGGTGGAGCAGGAGGCAGGATAAGGGAGGTTGTGCTGCACTGTTGGCACATGGTTGGGGGTAGGAGTGGGGGTGAGAGAGCTGAGGCTGTGTGGGCTGCATGGTCTAGAGGTGAAAGGCCTTGTGGTCCACGCTGGTGAATTGTGACTTAACTTTGATCATTTAGACGCCTAGGGGTCTGGAGGCTGGATGGGTAATGGGAGCACATGAAGGAAGGAGTTCAGTTAGAAGGTAGGAGTGCACAGGGGCTCCCACATAAGCTCATGAGATGCTGGGCTAGGGGAAGAGCTGCTAGCATCTGCTTTCTGGGCTCAAGTCACCTCTTCCTCATCCTTCTGCATCCTCTTCTGCCACCATCATCACCATGTGGCTGCTTTATTCAGCAAACATCCCCTCCAGTGTAACCCATTGCTCTCTTCTCACCCATTTATAACCTCCCTCCACCCAGATTGTGCAGAGGCCAAATAGTGTGTCCCCATCCCATGGCTAGCATCAGGCCCCCCACCAGGAGGACCAGGTGTGAATCCAACCAGGCTGCACAGGGCTTGGGTGCTCTGTCCAAGGATGGCGGGGTCTGGCTTACAGCTCCCCTGCCTTTGTCTTGCAGTGTACTGTCACCCTACAGGTGGCCTACATAAGCAACCAGGATATTGAGAAAACAGGTATGTCCTTCCCTGGAGCTTACGCTTAAGGGCTTACCCTGCCCTGCTCCATGCACAGCTGGATGGGTTCTTGGGGACCTTCAAGACCCAGTCCTTGAGGCCTACAGAAGGAATGTGACCAGGCTATGGTCCCTGGAAGCTACAGGGTCTAGAGGCCAGATCTCCAAACATCTGGCTGAGGCCATCCCAGTATGCCCATTCATCATCTCTAGACGTAAGACCTGTAAGATATAAAACATAAGTCTCCAAGAGGCTGCAGAGAGATGAGGATGGTCATCTCCAAGAGCCCCAGTGTGTGGAGTGGGGTCCAGGGATCTGTAGTTCCTGAGGGTGGAGGGGCCCATGGCAATGTTCTGGGGAGGACGTATGTCCCTGTTGGGGCCTCTTGGTCACGCTTTTAGTCAGGAGATGGTCATTGGGACAGAATGGTGGAATGGGGAAAATGCCTTAAACCTCCTGGGCCCCAGGCCTCTGAGCCCACCCTGGACCCCAGGCCTCTGAGCCCACCGTGGACTGTGTCTCCCCAGGAGCTGAAGACCTCCTGGGCATAACGGCAAGAGAGACGGCCAGGCAGAAACTGATGGTCCCTGGCTCCACCGTGCACCGGGCTCTGTCCTCAAAGCCTCAGCACTTTCAGGTGAGGACCTTCCAGGTTGCAAATTCATGTGACCCACCTGACACCCTTGTTTGCTGTGTTTCCAGGTCATCCTCACCCCTTCCCAAGGTCATGGCAGAAGGGCAGAGCTTCAGACACAGCTTCAGGCCCTCAGATCCTCACCATATCCCCTGCTCCTCCCATGGCCATTCTAGAAACTTCTGCATGTAGCTGAAGCCACACAACTCCAGTGAGGCAGTAGGAGGGTCAGCTGTGCACTGGCAGGCCCTGGTACCTACTAGGAAAGCAGCACAGATGACAAGGATCCTGCCCTCCCAGAGCCCTCGAGTGGTTGGCAAAACAAAGTAGGGCACAGACAAAGTTAAATTAACTGTACAGGAGAGGCTGGGGACTGTCTGATCTGAGGGAACCTATGGGAAGGTCCACATTTCCATGTGAATTCAGGAACCCTCATCCCACGGCTTATCAACTTCCCTCTGGCTTCTAGCCTGTGGCCTAACATTCCTGCCATGGTTTTACCAGCTCCCCAGCCTACTCCTTGCCCAGGAGGCTGGGAGTCTCTTGGACCACTCCTCTTCCTGCATCCAGGCAGTGGCCAAGTCCTAGCTCTTAACATCACCCAGCTGCTCCCATTTCTCCCTCACCACTTCCGTTCCCTAGCCTGTGCCACCACCATCCATTCCCTGGACCACATCAGTAGCCTTCTCCTGAACTCCCAGCCTCCAGCTCTCTCTGTCCATTCTTCAACCAAAGTGGCCTTTCAAAAATGTCAGTCTTTTATTTTGTTTTTTTGAGGCAGAGTTGTGCTCTGCCACCCAGGCTGAAGTGCAGTGGTATGATCTTGGCCCACTGCAACCTCCCCTCCCAGGTTCAAGTGATTCTCCTGCCTCAGCCTCCTGAGTAGCTGGGATTACAGGTGCACACCACCATGCCTAGCTGATTTTTGTATTTTTAGTAGAGATGGTAATGGGGTTTCACCATGTTGGTCAGGCTGATCTCCAACTCCTGACCTCATGAACCACCCACCTCAGCCTCCCAAAGTGCTGGGATTACAGGTGTGAGCCACCTCGCCCGACCAAACATGTCACTCATATCATGCCAAGCACCTTCTTCAAAAGCCCCAGTGTCCTCTGCACAAGATCCAGTTCCTTTTACAATGGCTTCCGGGCCCTTAATAACCCAAGCCTGTCTCTCCAAATCCATCTCCTCCTAGCCTTCTCCAGTGAATTGTCTCTTCACTGTGGCTAGAGCTAGAATGTTTTCTTTTATTTTTTTTTCTTTTTTCTTTTTCTTTCTTTTTGAGACTCTGTCTTGCTCTGTTGCCCAGGCTGGAGTGCAGTGGCATGATTACAGCTCACAGTCTAGACCTCTGGGCTCAGGTGATCCTCCTACCTTAGCCTCCCAAGTAGTTGGGACTATAGGCATGTACCACTATGCCCAGCTAATTTTTTTGTATTTTTTGTAGAGATGGGGTTTTGCCATGTTGCCCAGTCACTCTGGTCTCAAACTCCTGGGCTTAAGCAGTCCTCCCACCTCAGCCTCCCAAAGTGCTTGGATTATAGGCATTAGCCACTCACTGCACTTGGCCTAGAACGTTTTCTTATCAGAACAATTTTGTCCCAGCTGGAAAAGGTGGGGCCAAGGCCTTCAATATCAGCTCCCCATGTGTTCTCCTCTTAGGTTCGAGTAAAGGTGTTTGAAGCCCGACAGCTCATGGGCAACAACATCAAACCAGTGGTGAGGGTGTCCATTGGAGGCCAGCAGCACCAGACACGTATCAAGATGGGAAACAACCCTTTCTTTAACGAGGTGGGCTGAACAGGGCACATCAGGCAAGGAGCCAGCCAAGGGCTGGGCATTCCTAGCAGGCAGCTGGCAAGCTTGCTCCTTGACTAGGGTATCTTCATGTGTTTGTTCCACAAGCATTTACTGAGGGTCAAGCACTGAAAATACAGAACAGACTAATTCAGAGCCCTGCATCTGAAGAGCTGGTGGGGGCATAGCTCATGAACCCACAACAATTACAGTGGAGCAGATCGTGATTGATAGAGGTTTGGGGGCATTGTTATTGGAATCTTGAAGCACAGACCCAGACAACATACATCCCATTGCTGCTGGAGCCTCAAATTGTAGCACTGTCTGATACACAGTAGGTGCTCCATAAATACTTGCTGAATTAATTAGTAAATGAACAAATAAAAGATAAAAGCAGAGTGGAAGCTGGGAGGAGTAAGTAAGTAATGAGGCTGGTAGTGGTGGAGAGGACTCAGAAGGGCTCCAGCAACTCTGAAGGAAGATTTTACCAAGAAAACACAGACAAGATGGGAAAAGATAATTCAGGAAAAAGTGACAGTGTTTTCAAAGCCCTAGAAGCAAGCAAGCCGCAGACTTGACAGCAGAACTATAGCTATGAGTGTGGCTGGAGGAGACTGCTTGGAGAGGAGCCTACAGTGTGGGCTGGGATCCCATTCTGGACAGCACTTAGGAGCCATAGAGGACTTAAGCAGGGGAGTGACAAGCCTAAGTTTGCATTTGGGAAAAGAGTTTCTGGCTGCCACCGGGAGCAGAGACAGAGTGGACTGACAGGGCAGTCTAGAAGGAGATGTGAGCTCAAATCTCCATCCTGAGCAGCTAGCTAGGCCCTGAGTTCTTCAGGGATCTCCTAACCTTCCCAATTCTGAGCAGAAAACTCTCCAGGAGGCTAGGCGCAGTGGCTCACACCTGTAATTTCTAGCACTTTGGGAGGCCCTGGTGGCTGGATCACCTGAGGTCCAGAGTTTGAGACCAGCCTGACCAATATGGCAAAACCCTGTCTCTTTTGTAAAAATACAAAAATTAGCCAGACGTGATGGCAGGTGCCTGTAATCTCATCTATTCAGGAAGCTGAGGCGGGAGAATCATTTGAACCTGGGAGGTGGAGGTTGCAGTGAGCTGAGATCGCACCACTGCACTCCAGCCTGGATGACAGAGCAAGACTCCATCTCAATAAATAAATAAATAAATAAAACCCTCCAGGAGCTCAGGAGGCCTCTGCTTCTAAAGTGTGAGAGTAGTAGTGGCACAAGTTGAGTATCCCTTACCCAAAATGCTTGGTATCATACATGTCTTGGATTTCAGATTTTTTTTGGATTCTGGAATATTTGCGTTATACCAGCTCAGCATTCATAATATGAAAAGCTGAAACCCAGAATGCTCTAGTGAGCATTTCCTTTGAAGGTCATGTTGGCACTCAGAAACTTTCAGATTTTGGAGCATTTTGGATTTCAGATTTTTGGATTAAGAATACTTAACCTGTACTTATAAAGCCATTAAGAGAGTAAAGTTGTGGAAAGAAGCACATTATTCTAAGCTTTCATGTTTACTGAGTGCTTGTGTGAAGTGGTGGAAGAAATCATCCACTCTACCCCAATTGTTTCTGCCTCAGATATTCTTCCAGAATTTTCATGAGGTTCCTGCAAAGTTCTTTGATGAGACCATCTTAATCCAGGTGAGGAGCCAAACTGGTCCCCAGCAAAGTGTGTTTCTTCTCCCACTTCAATACTGGGAATGACTGCGACTTCCAGCCTTAAAGCCAGGGTCACTTCAAATTGTCTTCTGACTCCCATCACTTTCTTCAACTCTTGGCACACAGATTCCTCATTCATTTACTCATTCATTCAACAAACATTACGGATTCCCAACTGCCAGGCCCTGAACTGGGTGCCAAGGGGAACAAGGCTGCCCCTTCCCATATGCCAGGATTCTCAAGCCACCAAAGGCCCCTCCAAGTGGAATACTCTATTCCTTAACCAGAGGGAGCCCAGTAATAATGGTGAAAATGTGGTTATCAAGTGCCTACTGTATGCTCAGCACAGGGCTAAGGAGAACCAAGAGGCCTCTTCTTTTGAAGAGTTTACATGTTCTTGAGAACAAAGGCACAGAGGAAACGACCACAAGAGCATGTAATGGATAAAGTTAAGTGCAACACCTTGCTTTGGGTTGACTTGGGGCAAGGAAATTGGTCTCTCTGATCAATTTCCTCATCAGTAAAATGGAACTAAAAATCTGAACATCACAGGGTTCCTCTGAGAGTTAAATGAGAAAACCCATGTGCAAGTGTCAGCCATTAGGAAGCATTCAAGACATTGGGAGATCCTGGATGGGCCTTTGCTATTCCTCTTACAGGAGTTGAGGGAAATTGGAATTGTGAATAATTAAAATATTTCCGGGAACTTCCTTGTAGGTGGTAAACTCCTCGGCAATGAGATACAAAGCAGAGATCGGGAGATTTCAAGTGAGTACTGTACATGGGAGGAGATTTGGTGAAACAGTTTTAATAGAGACCCACACTGGGCTCCACGCCCAAGTCTAGGGAAAGGACTTGGATTTCACACAGAAAGGTCCAGACTTGGATCCACCTACCAACTGGGTGACTCAAACAAGTTATTCTGAACCTCTACTTCCTCATCTATAAAAGGGGGATAATAATATACTCAATCTGGAAGGTGATTGTGAGGATTAAAGTATATAACATTTATGAAAGCTCAGGGTGCCATGTTGAATTCCCTATACCCATAATACTGTGGACACAGTTCAAATCTCTGCCTCCAGAAAGTAAAAGCAAAGGAACCAAAAGGTCAACCTACATGTTAGAGAAACTCAGAAAGATTGCTGCCTGTGAGGGCAGAATGAAAACATGTGATTTAGAAAGACAGGCTAAGAGATTAGGAGAGTTTACAGTTATGATGGGCTAAATTAAGATTCTCCAAATCCAAAAGATTCTCCAAATCCAAAAGGTAGGTTGCCAGTTTAAATATGGGATGCCTGGTTACATTTAATCTTAGATAAACAACAAATACATTTTAAATATAAATATGTCCCAAATATTACATGGCTTCTCACCAAATATTGCAGGGGACACTTGTGTATTAACAAAGTACTAATTGTTTATCTGAAATTTTAAGTGGGCATCTTCAATTTTTGTTTACTAAATCTACAATGTTAGCAAAGCGGCACTACCCTTGGAAAAGGTAAAACACACACACAGACACAGACACACACACACACACACAAACACACTCACAAAAAAAAAAACAGAGGGAGAAAGATTCTAGAAATTTTAGATGGTAGGAGGTAAAAAATGTTGTGCTCTTGACAAAGGCCATTGCATGATTTCCAGACAATGACCAACGACATAAACTGACCAAGTTATAGAGGTCAGACAAAACCTGAGCTTGACTGAGCTTCCTGTTTTTTCTTTTTGAGACTGGATCTTGCTTTATCACCCAGGCTTGAGTGCAGTGGTGCGATCATGGCTTACTACAGCCTCAAACTCACAGGCTCAAGCAATCCTCCCACCTCAGCCTCATAAGTAGCTGGGACTGCAGGTGTGAACCACCGCACCTGGCTAATTTAAAAATTTTTTGTAGTGAATACGTCTCACTATGTTACCCAGGCTGGTCTAGAACTCTTGGGCTCAAGCCATACTCCTACCACAGCATTTCAAAGTGCTAGGATTACAGACATTTGTCTACCAAATTTTTTTTTAATATTTCTTTTTATTTTGGTATCATGAACTCCCAATGATATGAACTCATTTTGGATATGAACTCCCATATCCTCATCACTCAACTTCACCAGTTCACAGTCAGTTGTGTTTTACCTACACCTAGCTCCCTTCCCCTTCACAACTGGATTATTTGGAATCAAATCTCAGGCATCATATTATTTTATCTTTCTACATTTCAGTATGTATTGCAAAAACATAAGGATTTTATTAAGCATAGCCACATACAATTATCACATCTAAAAACCTTTATAATTCCTAGGTAGAATTAAATACCTACTCAGTTCAAATTCCCCTAACTGTTTTACATATTTCTTTTACAGTTTGTTCAAATCAGGATTCCAGGGTGGGTGCAGAGGCTTACACCTGTAATCCCAGCACTTTGGGAGACTGAGGCAGGTGGGTCACCTGAGGTCAGGGGTTCTAGACCAGCCTGGCCAACATGGTAAAACCCCGTCTCTACTAAAAATACAAAATTAGCTGGGCATGATGGCACATACCTGTAATCCCAGCTACTCAGGAGGCTGAGGCAGGAGAATCATTTGCACCCAGGTGGCAGAGGTTGCAATGAGCCAAGATTGTGCCACTGCACTCTAGCATGAGAGACAGAGAGACACTCTCTCTCAAAAAAATAAAAACAAGGCCAGGCACAGTGGCTCACGCCTGTAATCCCAGCACTTTGGGAGGCCGAGGCGGGTGGATCACAAGGTCAAGAGATCAAGACCATCCTGGCCAACACGGTGAAACCCCATCTCTACTAAAAATACAAAAAAAATTAGCCAGTTGTGGTGGCACGCACCTGTGGTCCCAGCTACTCGGGAGGCTGAAGCGGAAGAATCACTTCAACCCAGGAGGCACAGGTTGCAGTGAGCCGAGATTGCGCCACTGTACTCCAGCCTGGTGACAGAGCAAGACTCCATCTCAAAAAAAAAAAAAAAAAAGCTGGGCGCGGTGGCTCACGCCTGTAATCCTAGCACTTTGGGAGGCCGAGGTGGGTGGATCACCTGAGGTCAGGAGTTCAAGACCAGCCTGGCCGTCATGGTGAAACCCCACCTTTAAAGAAGAAAGAAAAAAACAAATTAGAATTCCAAACCAGCTCCATTCATTGCAAGTGGTTAATATGCATTTTAGTTTCCTTTTACTCTGTTGGTCTTCTCTTCTCTCCCCACTTCCTCTTTTTTTAAAATTTGCAACTTATTTGTTAAAGAAACTGGGTAGTTGGACCTGTGGTGTTTTCTCCACTCTGGACTTTGCTGATTTCATCTTCAGGGGATCATTTTGCATTCTCCCACCCCATTTCCCCATCTAAAGTTTAGATCAGGCTGGGCCAATTAGTTGGCAAAGTGACTTCAACAGAAGGCACAGAATGTCTGTTGGTCTCTCTTTTTTTGTTATTCACAGCTATTGATGACTGCCTGGATCTGTTGCTTCATTAGAGGTGACTGAGTTTTTGTTCTGTTTTATTTATTTATTTTATTTTATTTTATTTTATTTTATTTTAGAGACAGGGTCTCGCTATGTTGCCCAGGTTGGAGTGCAGTGGCTATTCACAGGCGCAGTCCCACTATTGATCAGCACGGGAGTTTTGACCAGCTCCATTTCCAACCTGGGCCGGATCACCCCTCCTTAGGCAACCTGGTGGTCCCCGGCTCCCAGGAGGTCACCATATTGATGCTGAACTTAGTGGGACACCCGATCGGCATAGCACACTACAGCCCAGAACTCCTGGGCTCAAGCGATCCTCCCACCTCAGCCTCCCGAGTAGCTGGGACTACAGGCACGTGCCACCGCGCCCAGCTTTTTAATTTTTTTTTAAAGACAGGGTTTCACCATGTTAGTCAGGCTGGTCTTGAACTCTTGACCTCAGGTGATCCACCCGCCTTGTCCTCCAAAGTGCTTGGATTACAGGCGTGAGCCACCACACCCGGCCATTTTATTTTATTTTTTGAGACAGAGTCTTACTCTGTCATCCAGGCTTGAGTGCTGTGGTGCAATCTCGGCAGCCTCCGCCTCCCAGCCTCCACCTCCCAGGTTCAAGTGATTCTCCTACCTCAGCCTCCAGAATAGCTGGGACTACAGGTGTGCACCTCTAACGCCTGGCTAACAGGTGTGAGCCACTGCACCCTGCAGTATATGTTTAACTTTTAAAGGAAATTTTCTAAAAAAATTTTTTTCCAAAATTCCTAACAGGTTCTGCTGTTGTACATGCCCACTAGCAGTGTATTAGAGTTCCAGTTGCTCCACATTCTCCACAATACTTGATCTAGTCTATCTATTTTAGTAATTCTAATGGTGTGTAGTAGTATTTTATTGTGATTTTAATTTAAACCTTCCTAATGACTAATGACATTGAGCATCTTTTCATGTGCCTGTCATCTGTATATTTTCTTTGGTGAAGTGTCTGTTCAAATCTTTTGCTTGTTTTCATTGGATTGTTTGTTTTCTAACTATTGATATATGATTTGCAAATATTTTCTTCCAGAATATGACAGCCCTTTCATTTTCTTAACAGTGTCTTTCAAAAGCAGACATTTTTCTTTTTTTTTCCATATATATATATATATTTTTTTTTTTTTTTTTTTTTTTTTTTTTTTTTTTTTTTTTTTTTTTTTTTTTTTTTTTTTTTTTTTTTTTTTTTTAGAGGCAGAGTTTCACCATGTTAGCCAGGATGGTTTCGATCTCTTGACCTCATGATCTGCCCACCTCGGCCTCCCAAAGTGCTGGGATTACAGGCGTGAGCCACTGCGCCCGGCTGAAAGCAGACATTTTTCATTTTGATGAAGTCCAATTTATCAAGCTTTTCTTTGATGGGTTGTGCTGTGTTGCTGTAATAAGAACACATTATGGGTGGCCATAATGTTCCGTGGCAATTTGCCCCACATACATCATTTTCCATCCCAAGCCACATTCCTCAAACCGAGGTAGGAAACTATCTCCAAGAGGAAAGATAAAACCTGTAGTTTCTTTGTCAACTCCTACCTCTTACCTTAACCATCCTCTTCCCCTAGGACTGGTGAGTCCCTTCCCTGACCCAGGGGTAGGGCAGAGTCAGGGCTGTGTTGGTCGAGAGGGTGGCACAGCACAGTGTTAAGGACCTTTTCCATGCAGGCTTTCTCACTGACTGGTTGTAAGACTTTGGACACCTCTCTCAAACTCAGTTTCTTTCTCTGCAGATTAGAGGTGATAATGGGCCTACCTTCCAGGCTGCTGTAAAGATGAAAGGTGTTAGGGCAGAGAACATGCTCAAGCACCAGCAGCTAGTAGTATTATCAGGTTAGCTGGTATTACAAATCTTGGCTGGAGGCCCTAACTAATCCTCACCCCACTCTTGTCTTTTCAGACAGATACTGGGTTTATCTACCATTCTCCAGGTAGGTAACACTTATGGCAAATATTTATGTCTTCTGAGAAAAATCAGGCCAGGGGTCAGAATACCTTAAAATCCTCATATGTCTAACACATAGGTGGAGGGGAGTATTAGAGGTTGTAAATTATTTTCTATATTTGATAATATTTTACTGTACATTGTGGTATTTTTATTTTATTTCATTTTATTTATTTTTTGAGATGGAATCTCACGCTGTCACCCAGGCTAGAATGCAGTGGCACAATCTTGACTCACTGCCAACTAGGTTCAAGTGATTCTCCTGTCTCAGCCTCCTGAGTAGCTGGGATTACAGGCATGCACCATCACACCTGGCTAATTTTTATATTTTTAGTAGAGACATGGTTTCATCATGTTAATCAGGCTGGTCTTGAACTCCTGACCTCAGGTGATACTCCCTCTTGAGCCTTCCAAAGTGCTGGGATTACAGGTGTGAGCCACCATGCCTGGCCTATTTTACTTTATAATAATAATATCTTTCTCTGAAAAACTCAGGACATACTTTTGGGTCAAATGCTAGCCTTTTATTACAATCCTGGCATAGCTTTCTATTTTTTGAGGCCAGTATTGGAAGATTAAAGTTTGAGTGGAAGTTTCTACCTTACCTGGCTATAACATACACACCAGGTTGAGGAAAATGCTTGCCTCTACAGTGTCTGGTTCTAGACCAGGCCACAGCGAGAACAGTAGGTTCCCAAGGCATAAACAGGGATTCCTGTTTCCTAGAGGCAACAGCTGACAGCCTTGTGAGCACACTATCATTGCTTCATGGTGTGAGTGACTCCCCTTTTTCTCTGCCACTGGATAGAAAACAGAATGCCTGAGACATATTTCCACCTCACCCTCCTCCTTAAACAAAGACTGCTTTCATGGGAGAGGGAAGGAGACTGGAGGCAGATCTCCCAATGGCCCTTCTGCCTCTCCAGGTCACACACTCCTAAGGAAATGGCTAGGCCTCTGCCAGCCAAATAACCCCAGCAGTGGTGTGAGAGGCTACTTGAAAGTCACCATCTGTGCCCTCAGTGTGGGAGATCAGGCCCTGGTGAGCTGCTCCTAATGCCCCAGGAATCTTTCCTGGCTGCCTCCTGGGGGTACTCCTGGGCCCCACCTTGGACATTGACCATCACATCTCTCCTTTGTCTGCTACATCACTACAGGGTTGTCCCATCCCCCCTGCATCAAGTGGGAGGTTGGGGAAGCAAAGTCTGGTGGCCTTGCCTGTGACCTTCCCATGACCTTGACCATATCAGCTCTCTGGTCTTTCCAGGTAGATCAAAAGTTGCTCTATGGGGCTGATGACACCGATATTCAGATCGTCCACTCAGCGGCAGTCCCAATCAACATGGCTTACTTACAGTTCTTCATCTACTGTGCAGAGGACCTTCACCTCAGTTAGAGTCCGGGTGCAAGGGAGGGAACATCCCTGAGGTTCCCTACACAGTGGTACCCTGGATCCTCATGGAGTTTCCTCATTCCTTTTCACACTAAGCTAAGATTTGGAGTAGGGGGACAAAGTGAGACTGGAATGCCCCAAGACTTGTCCTATGGAGGTGCCATGGACACCCTTTCAAATGGGCCTCACACCCCCAGCCTATGATGGCCAGATGCAGACTCAAGGCTCCCTGTGTCCCCCCACCACATCCCATTGTGTGGAAGAAGAAGGGGCACAGTGGTAACTAGAGACAGGTCTGCCCAGGGGGCACCCCTCTAAATTACAGAGGAGGGTTTCCAGTTGTTCTATCCTATTTCAACTGTTTTCAGTTGTTCCACCCTATTTCCTCCTCCTGAAAAAATACGCTGCTGGCTCAGATGTCTTTTCTTGTTCATAGAGAAACACCAGTCAGTGAATCCTCAGTTGGAGGTGGAACTAATTGGGGAAAAGGTAAGTGTAGAAATGTTCTGAGACCTAGAGAGATTGGCACCTAGAATAAGTAGTGTGGGCTGGGCAAGATGGCTCATGCCTGTAATCTCAGCACTTGGGGAGGCTGAGGTGAGCGGATTACAAGGTTAGGAGTTCGAGAGCAGTCTGACCAATATGGTGAAACCCCATTTCTACTAAAAATACAAAAAAATTAGCTAGGCATGGTGGCAAATGCCTGTAGTCCCAGCTACTCGGGAGGCTGAGGCAGGAGAATTGCTTGAACCTAGGAAGCCTAGGTTGCAGTGAGCCAAGATCACGCCACTGCACTCCAGCCTGGGTGACAGAGTAAGACTGTCTCAAAAAAAAAAGAAAAAAAGTAGTGTGGAGGAGAAGAGTGGCCCAGTGGGCAAGACCACAGGAATCATCTCCCAGTCACCCACTGAGAGGAACATGCACCCCTGCACCTGGAACTCTGTGCAGGCAGAGGCCATGTTTTATTCTCTGCATGCCAGATGCCCCCCAAAACCCAAATACACGTGGAAGAACAAGTGACTGAATGAAACATGCCAACGAGTGAACATTAAAACTGTCGCCATGCCTCTAGGCCTCAGTTTCTTCATGTGTAAATGAAGGTTCTGGGCAAGAGAGTTTCTGACATTCCATGAACTTCTATGAATATGGAATAGCATTTTCTAAAGTGTGTTGATGGGTGTCATGGGTAAAAATGGGTCATATGTTCAAATTTGGAGAATGCTAGCTTAAAGTTAAATAGATTTGTCTCCAAATTCACCAAGCATAATTTTTTACCATATTCTATTTGTTGTAAGCAAATCATTAAATCTGGCCCACAGATAAGAAGGGAGAAATTAATGTCTTTTTTTTTGAGAAGGAGTTTTACTCATTGCCCAGGCTGGAGTGGAATGGCACAATCTCGGCTCACCGCAACCTCTGCCTCCCAGGTTCAAGTGATTCTCCTGTCTCAGCCTCCTGAGTAGCTGAGATTACAGGCATGCACCACCACACCCAGCTAATTTTGTATTTTTAGTAGAGATGGGGTTTTACCATGTTGGTCAGGCTGGTCTTGAACTCCTGACCTCAGGTGATCTGCCTGCCTCAGCCTCCCAAAGTGCTGGGATTACAGGCATGAGCCGCTGCTCCCTGCCAATTTCTATCTTTTGAAGGGAGGAGTACCAAAGAATTTGTGGGCATATTTAAAACCACCATAGTATTTCCCAGTGAGTGGTTTGATACCCGCAAAGCTAGGTGAAATGTTCTCAGGTGGTAAGTGACACACATTTTTCAAAAGTTTGATACTTCTGTGTTCATCTTAGTGTACCTTGAAAAGTTTAATAAGGTCAAGTATCACTTAGTTTCATAGATACCACTGATTAAAAATGAAGTCAATTGTTGGTTTTAAAAGAGGTATGCTGCTGCTGTTAGCTGTGTTTTTGCCATTTTTCTTTTGGGATCTTAGAATTTATCTAACAGTCTATGTGTATATACTCATATATTAAGGTTAATAGCCCTATATCAATTTAAAAATGAAGTCTCCTGAAAGGTGACTTAAGGAAAAATATGAGGAATCTGAATGTGGCAAACACCAGATAAATACACAAAGGACTGATGCTGTTGCTGCTGAGAAGTTGTGCAGGTGTCTTGAAAGCAGGGATTAGCCCAAGCACCTCTGTGCTGTAGACAGTATCTGCTGGGGGTGGGGGCTGGACAGGAAAAGCTAGAAGGTGAGACCAGTGGAGGGAGGAGGGGGCAGGCTCCCACCAACACTGCTTTGGAACATTCCAGCTCAGGACACACATGCAGACCCAAACCGACAACCCGATATGGAACCAGATCCTGACCTTCCAGATTCAGGTACAGTGCCTCCATCATTGCCCGCCCTTCTCCCACATCCCCCAACATAGAAGCGAAGTTTGGATGTTTGTGTGGGCGTGCAGACAGAAGGTGGGGGCCAAGAAGTACAGCAAGGGGACTCTGCCTGATAGGGAGCATGAGGAAGCCCAGGACGTATTATGGAAAACTTTGCTTTTTACAGCTTTACTGAGGTATCATTGACATACAGTGACTTGTACATATTTAAAATGCACAATTTGGCCGGGCATGGTGGCTTATACCTGTAATCCCAGCACTTTGGGAAGCTGAGGCAGGTGGATCACTTGAGCTCTTCAGTTCAAGACCAGCCTGGCCAACAATGGTGATACCCGACTCTACTAAAAAGATAAAAATTAGCCGGGCTTGGTGGCATGCACTGGAGGGTGAGGCAGGAGAATTGCTTGAACCCGGGAGGTGGAAGTTATAGTGAGCTGAGCCCAGGTAGTATCACCTACTTATCTGAGCAAACACTTCAGCTAAGTAGGTGATAACAGCCTGTTGACCAAGCCGGAGCCACTGCACTCCAGCCTGCGTAACAGAGGGAGACTCGGTCTCAGAAAAATAAAAATTAAAAAAGAAAGAAAATGTATAATTTGATACATTTTAAAATATGTACACATCCAGGACACCCATCATCACAATCAACATAATGAATATATCATCCCCAAAACTTGCTTAATGCAACTCCTGACCTCAGGTGATCTGCCCACCTTGGCCTCCCTAAGTGCTGGGATTACAGGTGTAAGCCACTGTGCCCAGCTGTGTTCATCTTCTTACAGGCCAATGGCTCAGGCCAGGCCCTCCCTCATCCCTGAGAAAGGCCTTCCAACATTTGAAGATGTCCAAACATCCCCTGAACCCTCACACATTTTCCCCAGAACACAGTCTCCAGGGTGGGGCTCTTTGGATACAGGCCTGATTGTCTCTAGCCCTTTGGAAATGCAGCAGGCAGATATGAATCTCACTCTGAGAAGGCAGAACAGCCAACCACACAGATGGTAGCATCTGAGGCCAGGTAGTCAGAGGGGGAGGAGAGACCAGAGCATTGCAGAAAACTGGCCTGTGCCAATGGTCAGTCCGAGAGCCCCAGGGCAGAAGGGGAGGCAGTACACTAGATGAGGAACTGAGAAGCGGGAGGAGAATTCTTAGCAGGATGGATGGAAAGGTGTTTCTGCCATAAATCTGAACTTGGAGGATTCTTAACTTTGGAAGACCTGGATGCCTTCTGGTGCCAATCTCTCCCCTTCCAATGTCCTTCCACTAACCTGGGCAATTTCTTTCTTTCTTACTAACTAGCTGCTCACCTGGAAAGCCCTTTCCTCTTCTCCTTGGCCCCTTAGCTGTCAGGACACAGGGAGAATTGGATGAAGAAAATGGAGAGCTGGGCCGGGCATGGTGGCTCACGCCTGTAATCTCAGCACTTTGGAAGGCCAAGACAGGTGGATCACCTGAGGTCAGGAGTTCAAGACCAACCTGGCCAACATGGTGAAACCCTGTCTTTAAAAAAAAAAAAAAAAAAAAAAAAAAAAAAAAAAAAAATTCAGCATTGACCAGGCATGGTGGCTCACGCCTGTAATCCAAGCACTTTGGAGGCCAAGGTGGGTGGATCACCTGAGGTCGAGAGTTCAAGACCAGCCTGACCAACATGGTGAAACCCCGTCTTTTTTTTAAATTTAAAAAATTTTAAAAATAGATTAAAAGGAAAACGGAGAGCTGGGAGGTTTCCAGCCATACCCCAAGAACTGCCGTAAGAAGAGGCCTCAGCTCAGAGGATTGAGGATTTGAGGTCCCACTCTGGCCTCAACCCAGCAGCTCTATTTTACACATGGACACATGGATTTCTTCTTTTATTTCTTTTTCTTTCTTTCTTTCTTTCTTTCTTTTTTTTTTTTTTTTTTTTTTTTTTGAGACAGTTGCCCACGCTGGACTGCAGTGGCACGATCTCAGCTCACTGCAACCTCCACCTTCTGAGTTCAAGCAATTCTCATGCCTTAGCCTCCTGAGTAGCTGGGACTACATGTATGTGCCACTATGCCCAGCTAATTTTTTTGTATTTTTGGTAGAGACGGAGTCTCACTATGTTGCCCAGGCTGGTCTTGAACTCCTGGTCTCAAGCAATCCTCCCACTTCAGCCTCCAAAGTGCTGGGATTACAGGCATGAGCCACCATGCCTTGTCTCTTTTCTTTCGCTTTTTAAAAATAATTGAGGAAACCATATTGCAGAGTGCAGATAGGACACAGAAGCTTGGGTTGGAATCCTGACTCCACCCTTTACTATGTGACTTTGAGCAAGTCCCTCTGCCTCTCTAGGCCTCATTCTCCATCTCTTTATAGGGACAATCACAGCCTTCACTGGATTATAGCAGAGTGGTTAGGAGCTCTGAGGCTTCAGCAACTGCATGTAGCATAAAAACTTCAGGAACTCAACCTCTCTGTATCTTAGTTTTCCCATATGAAAATGGAAATAATAATAGCACCCGGATTATGAAGTTTTTGGGAGCGCCCACCCAGCTCATCTATGGAATTTATTTAGCACAAGCCAGGGGCAACAGACACCCTCCTAAAGCAGTAGCTATTATTATTTACTCTTTGGGGAGACAAAGAGTAAATAATAATATACAGTAAAAATATAATGTCCGCCACAGTCAGGGCGGACCCAGGTCTCTGAGGGGCCTGAAGCTTATGCAATTACGGGACCTTTTTTTTTTTTCCTGCTTTTTGAAACAGGGTCTCTCTCTGTCACCCAGGTTGGAGTACAGTGGCACAATCATGGTTCACTGTAGCCTCAACCTCATGGGCTCAAGCAGCCCTCCCACCTCAGCCTCCCCAGTAGCTGGGACTATAGGTGAGTGCCACCACACCCAGCTAAGTTTTGTATTTTTTGTAGAGAGAGGATTTCATCATGTTGCCCAGACTGCTCTAGTGATCTGCCCACTTCAGCCCCCAAAGTGCTGGAATTACAGGTGTGAGCCACTATGCCTGGCCAGGGGGCCATTTTAGAATGAAAATACAAAATGATTATGTGACAAGTTCCAGGCCCCACCCAGAACCTTGCAAGGGGCCCATTCAAATGGGAGGCCCAGCTGGGCAAGGTGGCTCACATCTATAATCCCAACATTTTGAGAGCCTGACACAGGAGGATTGCTTGAGCCCAGGAGTTCAAGAGCAGCTTGGGCAACATAGTAAGGCAGTCATCTCTATAAAAAAAATTATTTTTAAATTAGCCAGGCTTGGCGGCACGTGCCTGTAGTCTCTCTCAGCTACTCAGGAGGCTGAGGTGGGAGGATCTTTTGAGCCTGTGAGGTGTAGGCTGCAGTGAGCTGTGATCATGCCACTGTACTCCAGTCTGGGCAATAGAGACCCTGTCTCAAACAAAACAAAACAAACCCCCAGAAAACAAATAAGAGGCCCTAAAGCCAAAGCTCCACTAGCTGGGTGGTAAATCCAGCTTTTCTATGGCTCACTGGTAACTGAGCCAGGACTTGGACCCAGACCTCCGACTCCCTACCTGTTCTTAAAGTCTCCACGAGGACAAGCCCATGCAAATATGCACCCATTGCTCCTCTCTCCTTCCCACCCCCGCAGCTACCCTGCCTCTCCAGCTACATCAAGTTCAGAATCTTGGACTGGTGAGCAACCTGGTGGAGGCTGAGGCACACAGGGACAGAGGAAGGAAATGAGAGCTGGGCCGGGAGCTCAGCCTGTGGAGTGTTTCTCCCCAGCCACAGGAAGGACTGCCCGGATGTGATTGGGACTGCCAGCCTGTTCCTCAACCAGATCTCGTCCACCGGAGAAGAGATTGAAGGCAAGCAAAACCTCGAGCCCACTTCCCATGCCCCTTGTCCTGCGCTGGACCCCTCTCACCCTCTCTCCTTCCAGGAGTGTACTCTGGCTTCCTGCCTTGCTTTGGCCCCAGCTTCCTGACTCTGCACGGGGGTAAAAAGGCTCCTTTCAGGATCCAGGAAGAAGGCGCTGTAAGCTTCTCTCATCAGCTCTAGGGGACAGCGGAGGTAGAACCACCCCATGTAAAGCACTGGGGTCTGGGACGTGCCCCGAGACCCCAGCCGTGGTTTCTGTCCCCCGCGGTCTTATGTGGGACAGGTGTGTGGCCACAAGAAAGAGGCAGGCGTTCCTGTCTCCATCTAAGCCAGTTCGAGTCGGGTTTCTGGCATTTCCCGCCATTCCTGAATAACCCGGTGCTTCCTCACACTTGCCTGTGCTGTGTCCTCTGTCCTGTGCGCCCTTCCCACCTACTGAAAAAGGGCAGCGGACCCTGATGGAAAACATAAGGTTTCAGTTTAGGAAATGCCTAATCTGGGCCAGGCGCAGTGGCTCACGCCTGTAATCCCAGCACTTTGGGAGGCCGAGGCAGGCGGATCATTTGAGACCAGCCTGGGCAACATGGTGAAACCAGGTCTCTACTAAAAAAAGGAAAAAAAAAAGTTTACCTGGGTGTGGTGATGCGCACCTGGAGTCCCAGCTACTAGGGAAGCCCTGGGCGTTCCCTGAGGAAGGGGCTTTAGGAGATGACCACGGGTAAGATTTTCAGCAGGTGGGAAGGGTGCGAAGGACAGAGGACACAGCACAGGCAAGTGTGAAGAAGCACGGGATTATTCAGGAATGGCAGTAAATGCCTGAAACTCGATTCGAACTGGCTTAAATGGAGACTAGAACAAGGCTGGATAGGATGCTGAGGAAGATCCAAAGGCACCGCCCTTTGAGGCCACAGGAGGCTCTCACTTTCTGGCCCTCACCTCATTCCCTCCTCCCTCTTTCAGGCCTCTGGTCTGGGAACTTCACACGCAGCCTCCAGCAGGGAAGGCCAGGGAAGCATTCTAATTGACCTCCTTAGGTCATGTGTGCTCCCCTTGGACCAATCACTGTTGCCAAGGAGGCAAGGCAGGCTGATTGGCCAGGCGGGAGCGCAAACTCAGTGGTTATCGCAGTTCCTGCCCAGCCTGAAGCGTTGTGGGAGCTTCGTCCTTCGTGCAGTGGGCAGGCGCCTAGGGTGCAGAAGAGGGCTCAGTGCCCAGAGGTTTCCCAGTGTGGAGGCATCTGAGGTGTCTGGAATTCTTCTCTGGGATTGTGGTTGGAGTCAGCCCCAGGCCGGCAGTGACCGTACAATCTTGTCTTTGCCTCAGGGGTTTCAAAAGAGATTGGCCTGTTCTTTTTCTCTCATACCTTTGTTTTCCTCTCGCTTGCCCCAGTGTATTCCTGACTCTGTTAGGGATGGTTTAGCTTATCGAGGCCGAGTCTTCCTGGAGTTAATCACTGAAATCAAGTTCCATCAAGACTCCACGATAAAGGATCTCTCCCATGAAGTGACCAGGATAGAGGTAACTGCGGGAAACAGGTAACCCAGGGGAAAAAAAGAGCCCTGTCTGTCCCGGATCTACTGTGGATCCCAGTTTCTGACCATCCAAAGAGGCTCTGGCCATAGGCTGTTGGGTGTGTAAGGATGCTTAATCAATTGGTCTGATTATTTACTGAGCCCCTACCGGTGGCTTCGTGCTGCACCAAATCCCTGGTGGTTAGGGGACCCTGATGGAAAAGATAAGGTTTCAGTTTATGAAATGCCTAATCTGGGCCATGTGCAGTAGCTGACGCCTGTAATCCCAGCGCTTTGGGAGGCTGAGGCAGGAAGATCACTTGAGCCCAGGAGTTTGAGACCAGTCTGGGCAACATGGTGAAACCTGTCTCCACTAAAAATAAAGAAAATTAAGGCTGGGCGCAGTGGCTCACGCTTGTAATCCCAGCACTTTGGGAGGCTGAGGTGGGCGGATCATGAGGTCAGGAGATCGAGACCATCCTAACACGGTGAAATCTCATCTCTACTAAAAATACAAAAAATTAGCTGGGCATAGTGGCACGTGCCTGTAGTCCCAGCTACTCTGGGGGGCTGGGCTGAGGCAGGAGAATAGCTTGAACCCGGGAGGCAGAGATTGCAGTGAGCTCAGATTGTGCATCTGTACTCCAGCCTGGGCGACAGAGCGAGACTTCGTCTCAAAAAAAATTTAGCTGGGCGTGGTGGTGCACACCTGTAGTCCCAGCTACCCAGGAGGCTGAGGCAGGAGAATTGTTTGAACTGGGGAGGCAGGGGTTGGTAACAGAAACAAGAGGGGCTCATTCGATGGACAGGAGGCCCTAGATCAGGCCACTACCTTCAGCCTGGGCAACAGAGCAAGACTCTGTCTCAAAAAAAGAAGAAAGAAAGAAAGAAATGCCTAATCTGGTTCAGGCACAGTGGCTCACATGTGTAATCCCAGCACTTTGGGAGTCCTAGGTGGGTGGATCACTTGAGGTCAGGAGTTCAAGACTAGCCTGGCCAATATGGAGAAACCCCATCTCTACCAAAAAAATACAAAAATTAGCCAGGCATGGTGACTTGCACCTGTAGTCCCAGCTACTCAGGAGGCTGAGGCAGGAAGATCACTTGAACCCTCGAGGTGGAGGTTGCAGTGAACCAGGATCACACCACTGCACTCCAGCCTGGGTGACAGAGTGAGACTCCATCTCAAAAAAAAAAGAAAAAAGAAAAAAGCCTGATATGGTTAAGGAGAAATTGTGTTAATTCATGACCTAGTTTCTCAGGGCTCTGTAAAACAATCTAAGGGATTTGGGTTTCTTCCTGAAGCTAGTGGAGGGCTACTGAGGCAGGAAGGGGCAGGAGGAACAGTAACAATAGACTGGAGGAGAGAAGTTGGGGCCACTCAGTCAAGAGAAACAGGGATACAGCCTTGTTGGTAGAGAGCTGGAGAGGAGGTGAGCAGGTTTCAGAGACCCTTTGGAAACAGAATGGTGAGAACCAGTGATCAACAGAACATAAGAAGTGAGGCTGACTCCCCTCACTGAGACCCATTTTCTGCCATGGGTGACAGTGATCAGGGGTGCAGTGCACCAAGGTGGGCTCTCTAAAGAAGGAGCAGGTGTTAGGGAGATGAGGAACTCCATCTCTGACATGTGCTGTGAGACATCAGTATAGACCAGATCTGGAGCCTGCTAGACACAGGGATGTGGCATCAACACCAAGGTTTAAACCTGTGGTAGGGGAAGACATTGCTCAAGGAGAGAAGGTGAAATGAAAGGAGAAGGAAGCTACAGACCACAGTCTAAGAAGCAGGTAAAGGAGGAGAAGGGGTTTGCAGAAGAGGTTGGAAAGGAGCCTGCAGAGGAGAGTTGTAGAAAGGAGTGACCAGCAATCTTGAATGTGGCAAAGAAAAAGGGCGAAGACTGAAAGGTATCTGCTGGTAATATTAGGAAGATGTCAGTAGCCTTGGGTCAGGAGAGAAGCTAGGCTGCCATAGATGGGAGGGAGAGGTAGGAGCCAGTGCACAAAGACAAAGCTTCTAAGAAACCTTATTGAAAAGCCAGGCATGGGAGGCTGAGATAGGAGGATCACTTGAGCCCAGGAGTTTGAGACCAACTGGGCAACATAATGAAACCACATCTCTAAAAAATAAAAATGAATTTTTTTAACATGGAAGCAAGAACAGGTGGTAGCTAAATAGAGGTTCAGATGGGAGAAGAAAAGTTATTATTTTTTAATAGGGGAAACCTGAGCTAGTGAACAGACTGGGGGAATGCAAGAATAGGGCAGAGGTTGGTAACAGAAACAAGAGGGGCTGATGTGATGGACAGGAGGCCCAAGCAAGCACCTGGTGAGAATAGCCGAAGTTGGAGAGGATAATGGGCAGCTGGAGCAGAAAGTTGGAAGGATCGACCTTTCTGGGAATATGAAGAGAGAGAGAAAGAGCGAGGAAAGAGAGAGAGAGAGAGAGGGAGAGAGAGAGAGAGAGAGAGAGAGTGTGTGTGTGTGTGTGTGTGTGTGTGTGTGTGTGTGTCCTCAGCTCTATACCCCGCCCACACTGTTTCTTCTGAGGGAAGGGGTTTAGGCAAAAAGGAAGAAGCATCTATACTTGGAATGGGGACGGAGTGGCCCAACTTAGAGCCCACCCTGACAAGGGAGGAGACCACCCGCTCCCTGCCACCTGATTTCAGAAAGGGAGGCTGGCTGGGTGGAGGGGCTAGGTGATGGAAGTCCTGGGAGGAACTTCCCTGGATCAGCCTGGCGCGAGGGAGCCTATGAAGGTCTTTGAGAGGGAAAGAAGGGAAGATGGCTTTGAAAGAAAGAGAGTACCTCATCCTTGCCTCCCTGCCTGTCAATATAATGCTTGGCTTATGTACTGGGGATGGGGGTGGGGTTGTTATTGTTTTAGAAGCACCAGAACCGCCAGAAGTATGGGCTGTGCGTCATCTTCCTCTCCTGTACCATGATGCCCAACTTTAAAGACCTGATCCAATTCGAGGTCAGCATCGGTCACTATGGGAACAAGATGGACCTGAATTACAAGCCTCTAGTCTCAAGCACACAGTACAGCCCAGTGATACATGATGGTAATTGTCAGACTCAGGCGAAGAATAGAGAGCAGCCACTGCATCCAGGCCCTGGGCTAGGCTGTCTCAGGGGTATTAGCTCATGGAAGAGTCATAGGCATTATTTACCTATATTTCACACATGAAAAAATGAGGTTCAGGGAGGTGAAATCACTTGCCAAACTATAGCTAGTAGGTGGTGAACTCAAGAGTCGAAACTAGGTATTGACAGGAAGTCCTTCCTACATTGCTTTCCACACTACAACTTCTCCAAGCCCATCTTTTCCCCTACTACTGTGAACCACCTCCCATCCATCCATCATCCAACCACCAATTCATGCATCCATCTATTTTTCATCCATCCATTCAGCCACTCAACTCCCACCCACCCACTTACCCAAACATCCAACCAACTAACTTTCCAGCATCTACTTATTGAACACCTATATTGAGCACTATAGAGCAGCGGTTCTCAGCAAACCCTGGGCCGACAGCATCAGCATCACCTGGGAACTTGTTAGAAATGCAGATTCTTGACCCCACAGTAGATCTAGAGAATCTGACAACCTGGGGAAGAGGTCCCAGTCTGTGTTTTATCAAGCCCTCCAGGTGACTGGGGTGCATGCTCAACTTTGAGAACCACTGCTGCAGAGCATTACTGTCTCACTTTCATCTTTTTTCAGCTTTACCATCTCATCACCCATTCTGAGGCTTTCCATGCATGCTACTTCCCTACCTGTCTTTTTTTTAAAGCTTTATTGAGATATAATTCACAGACCATACAATTCGCCCATTTAACTTTGTACAATAGTTTCTCAGTATATTCACAGAGTTGTACAACCATCACCACAAATTTTAGAACATTTCCTCAATGGAAAAGGAAACCTATGCCCATTGGCATTCACCCCCCACTTATCTCCCACCTCCCCAGCTGCAGCAACCACTAACCTATTTCTGTGATTGTAGATTTTCCTATTCCAGACATGTCATATATGGAATATATAATATGTGGTTCTTTGTGAATGACTTCTTTCACTTAGGGTGATCTACTTGATTTTTGTATTATGAAATGTATATACAAAAGGCATACGAAATGTGTATGTGTAGTTTAAAGAAGAATAATAAAATGAGGGAGGCAGAGGTGAAAGGATCACCTGAGCCTGGAAGGTGAAGGTTGCAGTGAGCCGAGATCAAACCCCTGCACTCCAGCCTGGATGACAGAGTGAGACCCTGTTTAATCAAAAAATAAATAATAATAATAATAATAATAAATTGAGTCCCCATGAACTCAGCACCCAGCTTAAAATATAGAAAACTATCAGCATCTTAGAAGGGGTCTCTGTTTACTCTTCCCAGGTCCCTTAACCCAAGAAGTAACCATGACCCTGACTCTTGGATTAATCATCTCCTTGCTTTTCTTTTTAATTCTTCACCTATGAATTAAATTCTAAACATCATGCTGTTTTTATATTTTACATAAATGGACTTTTTCCATCTGTATTCATCTGTCTTAGATTTTCTGCTCAATATTAAACTTTGTATGTGGGTTATGTGTACCGCAATTCATTTTCACTTCTGCATATATTCCACAGTGTGCTTATACCGCAAAGTAGTGGTGTACGTAGACATTTAGGTTGTATCTTTTTTGCTATTACAATAATTTTGTTATAAACATTCTTGTGCATGTCTCCTGATTACAAATCCAAGACTTCCTCTAAATTATATACCTAGGAGTGGAAGAGAAACTCAAAGCAAAAGTGATTATACCAAATTACACTCTCCTATGCATGGTGTGAGAATTCCTATTACTCTGCGTTCTCACCAGTACTTGATATCGCCCAGCCTTTTTGAAAAAAATTAATTTATTTTTTTGAAATGTAGTCTTGCTCTGTTGCCCAGGCCAGAGTGCAATGGCATGATCTCAGCTCACTGTAATCTCTACCTCCCAGGTTCAAGCAATTCTCCTACCTCAGTCTCCTGAGTAGCTGGGACTACAGGCGTGTGCCACCATGCCTGGCTAATTTTTGTATTTTTAGTAGAGATGTGGTTTTGCCATGTTGGCCAGGCTGGTCTCAAACTCTTGACCTCAGGTGATCCACCCACCTCAATGTCCCAAAGTGCTGGGATTACAGGTGTGATCCACTGCCTTTTAAGTTTTTCCTAATCTGGTAGATGTGAAATGGTATCCCACATGGCCTTAATTTGCATTTTTCTGATTATAAATGAGGGTTGGGCATCTTTTCATATGTATACAGTTGTTTTTCCTTATCTGTAAAAAAACCTATGCATATCTTTTATCCATTATTACATTTGACTATATTTTTCTTATTTATTTGTACATTATTTGTTCCAGGAAACAATCTTTTGCCAAGATGTATGTGTTGTAAATATGAAATATATTCTCCAAGTTTGTGGGATGGTATTTTATTCTTTTAGTGGCAACTTTTTTTTTTTTTTGAGACTGAGTCTCATTTTGTCACCCAGGCTGGAGTGCAGTGGCATGATCTTGGCTCACTGCAATCTCCGCCTCCTGAGTTCAAGCAGTTCTCTGCCTCAGCCTCCAAGTAGCTCAGATTACAGGTGCCCACCACCATGCCTGGCTAATGTTCTTATTTTTAGTAGAGACAGGGTTTCACCATCTTGGCCAAGCTGGTCTTGAACTCTTGACCTCATGATCCACCTGCCTCAGCCTCCCAAAGTGCTGGGATTACAGGTGTGAGCCATCTCGCCTGGCCCTTTCTTTTTTTGGAGACAGCGTCTCATTCTGTCACCCAGGCTGGAGTGCCACTTCTCAGCTCACTGCAACCTCCACCTCCCGGGTTCAAGTGATTCTTGTGCCTCAGCCTCCCAAGTAGCTGGGACTACAGGCATGTGCCACCATGTCCGGTGAATTTTGGTATTTCCTTTTTAGTAGAGACAGGATTTCACCACGTTTGCCAGGCTGGTCTTGACTCCCGGCCTCAAGCTATCCACCCGCCTTAGCCGCCCAAAGTGCTGGAATTACAGCTGTGAGCTAACACACCCAGCCTAGACTTTGTATTTTTAAAATTTGTTTTGTTTTGTTTTGAGATGGAGTCTCACTCTGCTGCCCAGGCTGGAGTGCAGTGGCACAATCTCATCTCACTGCAACCTCCACCTTCCAGATTCACTCAATTCTCCTGCCTGCCTCAGCCTCTGGAGTAGCTGGGACTATAGGCCTTTG
This sequence comes from Plecturocebus donacophilus, assembly GCA_004027715.1. NCBI lineage: Eukaryota > Metazoa > Chordata > Mammalia > Primates > Pitheciidae > Plecturocebus > Plecturocebus donacophilus. The sequence continues at coordinate 79,867 of PVKP010003377.1, read as the reverse complement.
CCATTATGCCCAGCTAATTTTTGTATTTTTAGTAGAGACGGGTTTCACCATCTTGGCGAGGCTGGCCTTGAACTGCTGACCTCAAGTGATCTGTCCACCTCAGCCTCCCAAATTGCTGGGTTTACAGGCATGAGACACTGTGCCCCACCTATTTTTAAAATTGTTTATGGAGCTAGGGTCTCACCATGCTGCCCAGGCTGGTCTTGAACTCCAAATGATCCTCTCACATCAGCCTCCTAAAGTGCTGGGATTACATGCATGAGCCATCATATCCTGCCTATTATTTTGTTTTGAGGTATTGTTTACAAAAAATAAAAATGCACAGGTTTAAAATGTACTGTTTCAGCCGGGCGCAGTGACTCACACCTGTAATCCCAGCACTTTGGAAGGCCAAGGCTTGCAAATCACCTGAGGTCAAGCATTTGAGACCAGCCTAACTAACATGGTGAAACCCTTTCTCTACTAAAAATACAAAAATTAGCCGGGCATGGTGGTGAGCACCTATAATCCCACCTACTTGGGAGGCCGAAGCAGGAGAATCTCTTGAACCTGGGAGGCGGAGCTGATATGATGCCATTGCACTCCAGCCTGGGCGACAGAGACTCCATCTCAAAAAATAATAATAATAATAAAATGTACTGTTTGATAATCTTTGACAAATACAACTGTGTAACCACCATGGGTAGAGATTTCCATCACCCCAGAAAGCTGTTGTGTGTTCTTTTTCAGTCAGTTCCCTCTGGAGCAATCATTGTGATATTTAAATAGATTCCATTGGCTTCTTTTACAACATCATATAAATGAAATCATATATACAGTACTCTTCCTGTGGCTTATTTTGCTTAGTGTAGTGTTTTAGAGATTCATCTGTGTTGTGGCATAGACCAATATTTTCCTTTTTATTTCTGTTAGTATTTCATTATATAATTATGATGGTTTATTCATTCACCTGTTTGTGAACATTTGGATTGATTCAAGTTTTGGAGTATTATGAATAAAGTTGCTATGAACATTCTTGTACACGTCTTTTATAAAGATGTGCTTCCAGTTCTCTTAGGTAAATACTTAGAGATGGAATTTGGTTTTATAAGAAAATGCCTAACACTTTCAAAATTGGCTGTACTAATTTACACCCCCATTGCAATGTTCAAGAGCTCCATTTGCTCTACATTACTTCCAACTTTTGATATTTCTATGCTTTTTCATTTCAGTCATTCTAGTGGGTGCAAAGTTACACCTAACTATAATTTTACCTTGCATTTCTTTCTTTTGTTTCTTTCTTTTTTTTTTTTGAGACAGCCTCACTGTGTCACCCAGGCTGAAGTGCAGTGGCATGATCTGAGCTCACTGCAAACTCCACCTCCTGGGTTCATGCAATTCTCCTGCCTCAGCCTCCCAAGTAGCTGGGATTACAGGCTCCCACCACCACACCTGGCTAATTTTTGTAGTTTTAGTAGAGAAAAGGTTTCACCATGTTGGCCAGGCTGGTTTCGAACTGCTGACCTCATGATCCACCTGCCTTGGCCTTCCAAAGTGCTGGGATTACCAGTGTGAGCCACCATGCCGGCCAACTTTCTTTTCTTTTTTTAAAAAAATGTAGGCCACGTGCAGTGGCTTATGCCACCATACCCAGCTAATTTTTATATTTTTAATAGAGAAGGGGACAGGCTGGTCTTGAACTCCTGACCTCAGGTGATCCGCTTGCCTCAGCTTCCCAAAGTGCTGAGATTATAAGCGTGAGCCACCATGCCCAGCCTATCTTTGTTACACATTCTGGAATTGGTTTGCCAACATTTTGTTGCAGCTTTTGCATCTATGTTTGTGAATAAAATCTTATTTTGTTAGTAATTTATTTAGTGATGTAATTTACATACCACAGAATTCTCTTGTTTTATAGTCACTCCTCTGTTCCCACCCCAGGTCCACACAACTACTAATCTATTTTCATCTCTGCATATTTACTTTTCCTGGATATTTCATATAAATGAAATTATACAATATGTCATCTTTTGCATCTGGCTTTCTTCACCTGACATAATGTTTTCCAGGTTTATCTATGGTGTAGCATGTATCAGTACTCCATTCCTTTTCATTGCCAAATAGTATTCCACCATATGGGTGTATCATCCATCATTTGTTAATCCATTCGTCAGTTGATGGACATTGTTTCTACTTCTTAGCTACTAAGAATAAAGATGCTAGGCCAGGCATGCTGGCTCACACCTGTAATCTCAGCACTTTGGGAAGCTGAGGCAGATGGATCACCTGAGGTCTGGAGTTCAAGACCAGCCTGACCAACATGGAGAAACCCTGTCTCTACTAAAAATACAAAATTAGCTGGGCCTGGTGGCAAGTGCCTGTAATCCCGGCTACTCAGGAGGCTAAGACAGGCGAATTGCTTGAACCTGGGAGACAGAGGTTGTGATGAGCTGAGACTGTGTCACTGCACTCCAGCCTGGGCAACAAGAGCAAAACTCCATCTCAAAAAAAAAAAAAAAAAGAATAAAGCTGCTGCGAACATTCATATACAAGTCTTTGTGTGGACATAAGCTTTCATTTCTCTTGGATGGATACTTAGAAGTTTAATGGCTTTTTAAGAAACTGTCAAGCTTTTCTAAAGTGGCCACACCATTTTATATTCTCCCAGCAGTGTAAGATGGTTTCAGTTTCTCATCCTCATCAATGTTCGTTATTATCTGTCTTTATTTATTATAGTAGACACACAGTGATAGCTCATCGTTGTTTTAATTTTCATTCCCTGTAATGACACTGAGCATCTTTTCTCTTTTTATTTAATTAATTTATTTATTTACTTTTTGAGACCAAGTCTCGCCTTGTGGCCCAGGCTGGAGTGCAGTGGCGCAATCCCGGCTCACTGCAACCTCTGCCTCCTGGGTTCAAGCGATTCTCTTGCCTCAGCCCCACCAAGTAGCTGGGACTATAGGCGTGTGCCTCCACACCCAGCTAATTTTTGTATTTTTAGTAGAGATGGGATTTCACCATGTTGCCTAGGCTGGTCTCAAACTTCTGGGCTCAAGCGATCCACCCGCCTCGGCCTCTCAAAGTGCTGGGATTACAGGTGTGAGCCACTGCACTTGGCCTATTTTTATTTTCTATTTCTTAAGACAGGGTCTCGCTCTGACGCTGAAGCTGGATGCAGTGGTATGATCACTGCTCACTGCAACTTCCACTTCCAGGGCTCACATGATCCTCCCACCTGATTACCAAGTAGCTGGGACTACAGGCGTACACCACCACACCTGACTAATTTTTGTATTTTTAGTAGAGATGAAGTTTCTCCATGTTGTCCAGGCTGGTCTTGAACTCCTGGGCTCAAGTAATCCGCCCACTTTGACCTCCCAAAGTGCTGGGATTACAGGCATGAGCCACCTGCCTGGCCACACCTTTTCATGTGCTCATTAACCATTCATCTTCTTTAGTGGTATGTCTATTCAAATGTGTCACCTGTTTTTAAATTGGGTTGTTTCTCTGGCCAGGCGCAGTGGCTCATGCCTGTAATCCCAGCACTTTGGGAGGCAGAGGCGGGCAGATCACAAGGTCAAGAGATCAAGACCATCCTGGCCAACATGGTGAAACCCCTTCTCTACTAAAACATACAAAAATTAGATGGGCGTGGTGGCACACCTGTGTAGTCCCAGCTACTCGGGAGGCTGAGGCAGGAGAATTGCTTGAACCGAGGAGGCGGAGGTTGCAGTGAGCCAAGTTTGCACCACTGCACTACAGCCTGGTGCCTGGCAACAGAGGGAGACTCTCAAAAAAAAAAAAAATTGGGTTGTTTCTCTTATTATTAAGCTGTAGGAATTCACTATATATTCTGAATACAAGCCCTTTATCAGATATGTGATTTGCAAATAGACTATGGTTTGTCTTTTTATTTTCTTAGTTGTGTCTTTTGAAGTGCCAACATTTTTAATTTGATAAAATCCAATTTATTTTTTTCTTTTATGATGTTATATAAGAACTCTTTGGTTAGCCCATGGTCATGAAGGTTTTTCTCCTATTTTTTCTTCTAAGTTTTATAGTTTTAGCTGGGTGTGGTGGCTCACGCCTGTAATCCCAACACTTTGGGAGGCTGAGGTGAATCACTTGAGCCCAGGAGTTTGAGACCAGCCTGGGCAACATGGCGAGGGCCTACAAAAATTTTTTTAAAAATTAGTGGGTCATAGTGGCACACACCTATAGATCCAGCTACTGAGGAGGCCGAGGCAGGAGAATCACTTGAGCCCCAGAGGTCAAGGTTATAGTGAGCCATGATCACACCACTGCACTCCAGGGTGGGCAGCAGAGTGAGACCCTGTCTCAAAAAAATTTTTTTTAGTTTTAGTTCTTACACTTCTCTGGGTGATTCATTTTGAATTCATTTGCATGTGGATATCCAGTTGTTCAAGCACCATTTGTTAAAAAGACCATCCTTGCCTCATGTGTTTTCTTAGATTACATGTTAAAATCCTTATTCTGTTCCATTGTTTAATTTTCCACATCAGAGTCTCCATTTATAGTTGAGTGATTCTCCTTGGTTTTATCTATATCTGTCATTTTCTCCCTGATCCTTTTTTGACCCATTCTTTCCATTTCATTTTGGTCACTATTCTTATTTCTTTCCCTATTTCCATGCCCCGGAATTGTCTGCAGAGTCATCATCTCCTCCCGTGGACTACTTATGTTACCTTCCCATCTCTGTTGTTGTTTTTCTTCTGCTTGTTTTCTGAGGTTTGTGGGCTCGCATTGCCTCATGTGTGTCCTGAGCTCCTTCAGGGAGCGTATTTTTGCTGGCACTTTCTGAGATCTGCTCCTACTCAGCGTGCTTCCTGCTGTCTGTCTTGCTAGTAACGTCCCCCAGGTGGCTGCTGCTGCTGCGCTTCACCCCTCAGCTTCAGTGGCTATCACAGTTGCTTTTGGCAGTCCTTACGTGTATTTTTAGTCTGCAGATTATATTTGTCTCCTTGTTTTGCTGAAAATTGAGTTATTCTCCTTCTTCTTGTTGCTTTTGTAAGTTCTCCAAGAGTAGGAGAGGAAAATTGCTGTTGGGTATCCTCGCACTAAGAGCCAGGCATGCATCTCTGCTTATTTATCATTCCAGACTTTCACTCAAAGGCCAGGGTCTGAAACTGGTGTCTTCCAAAAATTCTGGAAAATTATATTTTCCCTTTGAAAATTGCCTCTTCTCCATATCTCCTTCTGGAACTCATTCTGTCCTCTGTGGACCTTCTCATTCTGTCCTTCAATTTTTTTTTTTTTTTTTTTTTGAGATGGAGTCTGGCTCTGTCACAAGACTGGAATGCAGTGGCAGGATCTCAGCTCATTGCAACCTCCAACTCCCAGGTTCAAGCAATTCTCCTGCCTCAGCCTCCTGAGCAGCTGGGATTACAAGCACATGCCACCATGCCCAGCTCATTTTTGTATTTTTAGTAGAGACAGGGTTTCACCATGTTGGCCAGGATGGGCTCGATCTCTTGACCTCGTGATCCGCCAGCCTCGGCCTTCCAAAGTGCTGGGATTACAGGCGTGAGACTTCGCTCCCAGCCTGTCCTTCGTATTTTTAAATCTCTTCCATATTTTTCATCTTGTCCTCTCTCTGGGCTGCATTCTAGACTATTTCTTCTAGATCTCTGTAGAAAGTCCTTAGGTGACCATTCTATTTAAAATTACTTGGCATCTCCTTTTTTCCCTTCCCCACTTTTCTCCTTAGCATTTTCCATCTTTGACGCACTGTTTTTTACATAATGATTTTGGGAATTTTGTCCCACTATTTTTTAATTTCTTAAGTAAACTTTCAATTCAAGTAGAACATACCTATGGAAAAGTACACAAACCAAAGTGTCAAGCTCAGTGAATTATCACAAAGCAAACATACCCATGTAATGGCATTCAGATCACAGAGCAGCAGCACTCCAGAGGCCCCTATGCCCACGCCACCCCACCAAGGCAGCCACTCCTCATCTCCATGGCATGACCATAGTTCACTACAGCCTTGAACTCCTGGCCTCAGCCTCCCAAAGCACTGGGATTACAGGCAGGAGCAGGCAGGAGCCACCATGCTCTGCCTCTTTTAAAAAAAAAAACGAAAGCCAAAACAAAAAAAAGCTTTATATAAAAAATCATATGGTGGCTGGGTGTGGTGGCTCACGCCTGTAATCCTAGCCCTTTGGGAGGCTGAGGTGGGTGGATCCCCTGAGGTCAGGAGTTCCAGACCAGACTGGCCAACATGGCGAAACCCAGTCTCTACTAAAAATACAAAAATTAGCCAGGCATGGTAGCACATGCCTGTAATCCCAGCTATTCAGAAGGATGAGGAAGGAGAATTGCTTGAACTGGGGAGGTAGAGGTTGCAGGGAGCTGAGATTGCGCCACTGTACTCCAGCCTGCACGACGGGAGTGAAACTCCATCTCAAAAGAAAAGAAAAAATCATATTGTATGTATTCTTTTGTATCTGGTTTCTTTTGCTCACCATTCTATTTGTGCAGTGTGTTCACAGATCTAGATGACATAGAGTATAGTCATAGCTCATTCGCTGACTGCTGTATATTATTCTATCTTGAGAACGTACCATAATGTATTTATCCTTTCTACTACTGAGATTTTTGAGACTTTATTTATTTATATTTATTTATTCTTTTAGAAGGAGTCTTGCTTTGGCCCAGGCTAGAGTGCAGTGGTGCAATCTTGGCTCACTGCAACCTGTGCCTCCCAGGTTCAAGCGATTCTCCTACCTCAGCCTCACAGGTAGCTGGGATTACAGGCACCCATACCACGCCTGGCTAATTCTTTTTTTTTTTTTTTTGGAGTGGGAGTCTCACTCCGTTGCCCAGGCTGGAGTACAATGGTGCCATCTCAGCTTACTGCAACCTCTGCCTCCTGGCTTCAAGCAATTCTCCTGCCTCAGCCTCCTGAGTAGCTGGGATTATAGGCATGTGCCACCCTGCCTGGCTAATTTTTGTATTTGTAGTAGAGACGGGGTTTCACCATATTGGCCAGGCTGGTCTCAAACTCCTGACCTCATGATGCGCCTACCTCGGCCTCCTAAAGTGCTGGGATTACAGGCATGAGCCACGGTGTCCAGCCGAGAGATCTTTTGAGAGAGATTTTGGCTGTTTCCAACTTCTCGCTATTATATGAGAGCTGCTATGAACATTTTCCTCCATGTGTCTCAGTGATGCTGTATATGCCCTTCTCTTGGGTGTATACCCAGGAGTGGAGTTGATGGGTTAGGAGTGTGTACACTGGTTCTTAGCTGCTCACTTTCTTGGAACTTTGTGGGCATTCTCTGAGGTCTGGCTAAAGTTTCATTCTCCAGAGAGGATTGGCCTTTGCTTCTTTCAGTTTCCTGGGGCACTGCCAAGCAGGGACCACTTTATATTTATTTACTTATTTATTTTTGACCATTTATTTTATTGATTGGTTGAGACAGGGTCTCACTCTGTCACCCAAGCTGCAGTGCAGTGGCATGATCATGGCTCGTTGTAGCCTCAAAGTCCTTGGCTCAAGCCCACTGCAGCTTCCTGAGTAGCTAGGACTATAGGTTTGAGTCACCATGCTTGGCTAATTAGAGACAGGGTCTCACTATGTTACCCAGGCTGGTCACAAACCACTTGAGATCACTTTAAATCAAATTTTTTGTTGGACATTCTTCAGGCTACACAGATAACATGAACTCCAAATGCCAATGTCCATGAGGCCCCACTTGCTACAAATTTTGGGGAAGATTTTCTTTCCCCTCCACCCAGAGAGCCACACTGGAGACTGCCAAGCTTCCCCACTGTCCCTTCCTGTGTGATGAGTCAGTTCTCAACCCTCAATCCCAAGGGCTTAGGGCTTGGAGCGCCTGCTCTGCATGGTGTATTACTATTGTAACAAAGTACTACAAACCAGGCGGTTTAGACAACAGAAACTAATTCTCTCACAGGTCTGGAGGCCACAAGTTCAAAGTCAGAGTGTCGGTGTTAATCCCTGCCGAGGGCTCTGAGGGAAAATCTGGCCACAGCTCCCTCCTGGCTTCTGGCAGTTGCTGAGGTCCTTGGTGTTCCTGGGCTCGCAGCTGCGTCCTGCCAGTCTTTGCCTCCGTCCCAACATGGTGTCTCCCTCCTCCTCACACGGTGTCATCCTCACTGTATCTCCCTTCTTATAAGGACACCAGTCATTAAGGGCCCACCCTGCTCCAGTATGACCTCATCCTAACTCATTACATCTGCAAAGACTCCCTCTCCAAATGAGGCCACATGCCAAGGTCCTGGGGTTTGGGACTTGAGTGTGCCTTTCCAAGGGGACACAGCTAGCCTGTAGCACATGGTCCCTGTCAGACTGCCCACCCTGACCAGCCCTAGGCTTTCTCTTCTGCCCCTTGATCTCATAGTTGCCAAAGAAAAGCACAAGTTCTCCAAGAACTTGCCAGAAATTTGGAGAACAAAACTCAGCTTTGGCTTTCACTTGCCTCACAGATTTTCTGCATATTAAATGTTTATTTTCTGTGGATTTCTGCCTCTAAGGCCGACTCAGCAGCAGAGTGGTTCAGAATCCTTTATGTTTGGTCTCACTTCCCCCTCATTTCAACAAGGAACATGGCGAGGGAACCCAGTCTGTGGCACCCATCAGTGGTGTCTATCTACACTTGCTCCCTCTCCCCCCAACCCACCCGGAGGCCTGTCCTGTGCCCCTACCCCTGGCATCTCACCTCAGATTCTGAACCCAGGGCTCTGGAGCTAGGAGCCTGCGTTATGACTGCCTGGCTGTGCCACCTCAGGGAAACTGCTTCCCATTGCTAGCCTGGATTTTCCCACTGCAAACTGGGGACTCTGGAAGACCATGTGACCATGAAGGGTCAAAGTGCACACATCCTCAGTTGGGCCCCAGCCCAGCCTCCCAGCTGGAGGGGTCCAGTTAGCATTGTTAGCAGATCACATCTTTGAGGGTGAAGTGGTCCAGGGAGGTCCTTGGAGGGAACACAGTGAGAAGAGACCTCCCAGAATCCCTCAGACACCCCTTCTCTCCGTTTGTCTCTGTGTCTCAGGGAACATCTACCACTATGTGCCGTGGTATGACACCAAGCCTGTCGTGGCTGTGACCTCCAACTGGGAGGACATCAGCTTCCGAATGAACTGCCTTAACCTCCTGCACTTCACTCGGGACCGCCTGGTGAGTGGTGTGGGAGCTTATTCGGGGAAGGGTTCAGTGTGGCTGGGAGACTTGAGAAACTGCATTACAGTGGCAGGAAACTGGTCACACAGCTCATTCATGCATTCATTCCACACTGTTGAGAAGAACGTGCCAGAAACAGGGCTAGGCACTGAAGACACAAAGATGATTAAACACAGCCTCTTGCTGGAACAGTAGTGGTATGTGCTGAAAAAAAAAAACCAGCCCCTGTCCTCACTGTCTAGGGAAGTTGGACATGCAGGCAGTGACCATGCAGTACAACTAGGGCTATGATGGAGATGCAGGTACCAAGAGCTATAGGGTCAGAGAGGGAAGGTGGGGAGAGGAGAGGAAGAGAGGATAGTCAGAGGAGGTGTGCGCAAAAGAGATGACACATCAGCAGGGTTTTGAAGAATGCAAAAGAGTAATAAGAGGTTGGGGGGTGAGTATAAGGGAACAGCATGTGCAAAGCCGTGGCAATCTGCTAGTTTTTGAAGTTCAGCAGGGCCGGGGGCGGTGACGTGAAGATAAGGCCATAGAAGTTGGAAGGAATGAGATCACAAATGGTCTCAAGTGCCTGTTGGGAGTGTAGGTCTCGGAAGCCACCTGGGGCTGGCACCTCCTGCATGACTTTCTCATGCCTACGTGGAGGTCAGTGCTCTGCACTGCTTCCCAGTCTTACCCCATCCCGGCTTCTTGCCACTTGTTTCTTCTGTTGGGTAGCAGGAAAGGTGTCGGGGGTTCCTAGCCTTGGGGTTGTGGATAACCTTGAACTGATATCATCAGGTTATCCCTCAAAGGTCCCAAGGTCCTGGCTGAAAACATCTTGGGCCAGTCAGCCCTGTGGCCTGCCCAGCTGGGCTCCATGCTAAGGCGGGCTCTCTTATCTTACCATTTCTCTCCTGCTGGGCAGAAAGTCAACCTGGACACCCTGAAATCCATTCGGAATCCGAAGGACGCAGCTCTGTTCCACCAGTGGGAGAAACTGCTGAGGGAGCTGGCAGAGGACTGCAAGTAGGAGTGGGGGCACTCCTGGAGTGCTGACCTGGAGCTGAGCTAGATCCAGGCCTGGGGGCTCAAAGCAGTGTCCTGAACACCTCCCCCCACCACCTCCTCAAGGAAGAGCACTGCTCAGACCTCTCCCCAGCAAGAAACCCCAACAGTTCCTTCTCTGTTCCCATTCAGGCCCCTCCACTGCCCCATCAGAATGGTCCCTGCTGCCCCACACCCATGCCCAAGGCTCCTACCAAGCCAGCCTGTCCCCTTCCTCCAGACAAGCCCGCACAGCCCCATCTTCCTGCAGGGGCTGGGAGGGTGGGAGAGGGCTGGATGAGAACTCAGGGTCAGATGCACAGCAAGCAGGCTTCCTATGGAGCCATGGGAAGGGCTCCTGGGCCAGATCAGCAGTGGATGAGGGCAGGATGTTGACACCAGGAGGGACATGCTGGCCTAAGGCAGGGCAGGGATGGTGACACTGGGAGGCAATACAGAGATCCAGCCCCTGCTACCCCGTCCCGGCCACAGGCACCCTCTGCCCTGCATGACTGATCAGCCCAAAGCCACCAGTCTGGACAGGAAGAGGTGGCAGCTCCGCAGCCTCCTCCTGCAGGAACTGGCCCAAAAGGCCAAGCAAGCCAAGCCCAGGGACATGGTGGCCACGGTGGAGGACTGGCTGTACCGCCTCAACTCTGTCCTCCCCGAGGTGGGTGCTGCACACACTGACCCAGAGCAGGGATGGGAGCCAGCCACCTAGGGCCTAATAATCTCCCACCTCGGCAGCCCCAGATGGGCCTCCCTGACGTGATGATCTGGCTGGTGGCCAAGGAGCAGCGAGTGGCCTATGCACAGGTGCCTGCCCACTCCGTCCTCTTCTCCCCAACAGGGGCTCTGCACTCCGGCAGGCTCTGTGGGAAGATACAGACACTTTTCCTACAGGTGGGAATCGGGGTCCTCAGGGGAGGACAGGGCCCAGAAAAGCCCCCAGGGGAGGTCCTGAATTCGCAGGGCAGTCCCCATGGGGTCTGTCTCCCTGGTCACTTAATCACGTGGAATCGGGTTCAAACAATCCCCAGAGGAAGAGAGGGGTCTGCAGCTGTCAGTATGTGGGCTGATGCCGAGTCCATGTACCTCGTAAATGTTCCACAAATCCACCTCCTCATTGGGTGCAGTGGCTCACAACTGTAATCCCAGCACTTTGGGAGACTGAGGTGGGTGGATCACCTGAGGTCAGGAGTTCAAGACCACCACCCTGGCCAACATGGCGAAATCTCACCTCTCCTAAAATACAAAAAATTAGGCGGGCATGGTAGCACATGCCTGTAATCCAAGCTATATGGGAGGCTGAGGCAGGAGAATTGCTTGAACCTGGGAGGCGGAGGTTGCAGTGAGCTGAGATTGCAACACTGTGCTCCAGACTGGGCGACAGAGCAAGACTGCGTCTCAAAAAAACAAACAAACAAAAAAAAACAAATCCACCATCCCCATCATCCTCATGGCCACCACTTGGTCCAGCCCCTTATCATTTCTTCCCTGGACCATGACTGGGTGATCTCCAGTCATGGTCTATAAGGTTTGGCACCAGCCTAAACACCCTGACCACCACTCTTGTGACCCCCCAGCCATAACAGTGGCCTCCCTGCTTCTAATCCTCCCAGGGGGTATGTGGGGGCCACTCCCTCCCTCCTCAGAGACTCCCTACTGCCTCTTGAAGGTGCCATCTTGCTGGCCTGGCCCCAGGCCCCTGTTCCGACATGCATTCTCTCTGACCCATACTCTCAATGGTAAGGACACTCTGGGCTTTCCCCAGGCCCAAGTGTACCTGCCCTTTGGCCTCTCCACCAATGTGCAAGGCTCCTTCCATGCCCTCCAGAGTCCTTCACATCCTGCAACAGCCCCTGAAACAAGAATCCTGGCTCTACGTGGCCCCAGGCCAACTCCTGACCATTCCCAGGCCTTGGGGTGCTGCTCTGTAGAATGGGCCTGGCAATTACGATGCCCTCCTCATGGTGGGGTGTGAGGATTCCGACCTACAAGCCACACTGGACAACTGGCACAATGCCAGCACACAATGCCAGCCCATAACAAGCACACAAGGAATGTCCATCAGTCCCATTATCAACGTCCCTCTGTGACATCCACTCCGTGAGGCACTCCCAGTCTCTCTGCTTCATGGCTCCCAGGGTGGAGCCACCATGCCCTGGAGGGCAGAACTCAGTGCGATTCACTTATAGCTCCAGCACTCAGCTCGATGAAGGCCCCACTCCCAGGGCTCGGGGGAAAGGGGCAGTTGTGGCCCACTGAAGGGGTGGTCAGGGTGGTGTTCAGGGTGTTTAGTGCCCCTGTAGGACTGATCGGCCTCTGGCTCAGTACCCAGAGGGTGAAGGACAGAAGGATGTGCTCCCAGCCCACCTCCGGGTCTGCATGTGGCTTGGCAATGTTACAGACAGCAAGGACCTGCAGCTGCTCCGCCAGGGTGACACAGCAGTGTACGCCGAGATGGTGAGTGGTGAGCAGGGGCCCAGGGTGGCACGTGGGGGTGGGGTGGGGTGGCCTCGCAGGGAAGAGATGGCCTCCCTGCAGTGCACTTGGCCTGAGGCGGGAGGGTGAAGCTGCAATAGCGCTGCACTGAAGAGGGAGAAAAACATTCCTGACCAAATCTGACAGAGGAGGAAGACTAAAGCAATCTCAGACACTGCCAGCTCAGGTCTCTTGTTGATCTCCATACATGTGTGGTGATAAAGGGGGTGACTGAGTGGCCTTCAGGACCTGGTCCCCCTCTCCCTGATGCAGGTTTATTGAGAGCTTTCTCCCAGTTCATCAACAGCATGTGAAGTGAGCAAGGCTCTGACTTGCAGGGGCCTCATCCATCACCAACAGGGCAGCCTGGGACCCCTGCAGGCCCCATCAGGGTCCCAGGAGGTGAAGGCCTAGAATGGTAGAGGAACAGGATCTGAGGCATCTGCCTACAGAACCATCAGCCTGGGGAGGAGGCAGGTGGTGGCCAGGGACTGCTCTGGAACCAGAGGAGGGGAGATGTCCTTGGCTTCCTGGGGGAGGAGGTAGCTCAGGAAGCCACGGGGACAGCAGAGGGGAAATAAGGTTTGAGTGTCAGGCTTTTTAACTTACTGAATTAAAACATGTTTGCAGTGTCTAAGTTGCACATGTAGATGGATACATCATAATATGTCTAACCAGCTCCGTAGGTCTTGGAGGCACAAAGGCGGAGAGGGGTTCAGGGTAGGGGGCTGGGAGCAGGGCCTGTGTGGCTCAGCAGGCACCAGAGGACTGGGCTGGTGCCTTTGATGCCAGCTGCCCACTCTCCCATCACTGCAGACCCTGGAGAGCCTGGCCCTTCTACACTACTTGACCACCATTGCCACCTCTGGGCCTTTTCATCCACACTCCCCCTGCTGAGCACACAGTCCCTGTTCCCTCCCCCTCACCCCAGCCCCTCTCCACCTCTGTGCCTCCAAACCCGACATAGATGTCTCTGTCCACACATGCAGCGTCCACCCCACTCTGCCAGCTGAGTAACCAGGGCAGGGTTGACCTCTGAGCCTCAGTGCTTTCACCTGTGCAATGGGGACGTGGCCCTTTCTTGCCTGGCTACCACATTTTTAGGATTCCCCTGCAGCACAGAGTCAGGGGGCTCAGGGTAGGCCCATGTCCCTGCACACTGTGCTGGAGGAGGAGGCAGCCCTGACAAGCTTCCCTCCCCTAGTATGAGAATCAAGCCAAGCATAAAGACCAGTGGGGGCAGCAGGGACTATATCGCTGCCCCAACTTCTCGGATGTCATGGGGAACAAGACCCTCCCCATGACGGATTTCCAGCCACCCCTGGGATGGCACTGGCAGGACAACTGGACAGTGGACCCTCAGAGGAGGTAAGGCTGGAGGGGGCAGGCCCCACTGGAGGAGACACTTTTCACCAGGGAGGGCCAGTCTGCAGCAGCCCAGAAAGATGGCTACCCAGCCCCTGAGCCTGGTGTCAGAGAGCCAAGGTGCACCAGGCCGAGGGCCCTGCCCACCACCCTGTCCTGCACGCCAGGCCCTGCTGGCCCTGCCCTGCCCTGCCCAGACCAGGTGGGGATGCCAGGTATGGGAATGCCTGGCTAGTAGAGGACAGCTCCAGGGGCTGCTCAGGGAGGTGTGCTGGGAACTTGGGGTCTTGCTACCCCCAGACTCCTCCTGGACATAGACATCAACAAGAGCCAGGTGTTGGAGGAGGTATATGAGAACCAGGTCCGCAATGCCAGAGGCACCTGGGGGCCTGCCACCATCCCAAACACAGACATGGTGAGCAGGGCTGAAGCTGCCTCAGGGGTTGGGGGTCAAGCAAGGCCACCAGGCGGGGCACCTTGGAAGCTGGGGTGTCCCAGTGGAAAGAGCTATGGTCTGAGCTCTATGCCATCCCAGGGGTGGCTGGAAATCCATCATGGGGAGGGTCTTGTTTCATCAGGTCCTCTCTCTCAGCACTGATGGGGTGAGGGGTTTGTAGAAATATATAAGTCTGAGAAACAACAAAAGGGAGGCAATGGTTCCTCCTAGGCCTCCTTCAAAGATGTTGTGTACCCCAAAGGAGAGAATCTGCTTGGAGTAGGCTAACCCAGCACTGTCCAGTAGGACTCTCTGTGATGATGGAAATGTTCTGTATCTGCAAATGTGGCTGCTGAGCACTTGAAATGGGGCACTAGTGAGATGAAGGAACTAAACTTTGAATTTTAACTCATTTAAGTTAGAGTAGCCCCAGGTGGCTGGTGGCTACTGTATTGAGCAGTGTGGGTTTAACTGATCTCAAAAGCATGCTAGTCTCCCCTTTTCAGTGAGGAGGAGGAGGATTTTCCAGCAGGGAAAGGCAGGTCCTTGGTGCATATTCAGTGATGGCTAAGGTGGAGTGAGGTGTGGCAAGCACAGTCTGGCCCAGAGAGGGAGGCTGCTGTGGCCACAGCAGGCACGCACACAGGTGTGGGAAGAGGGAGAGCGACCTCCTCCCAGCTCATGTGCCCCTTGCTCACCCTCTCTGTCCACCTGCAGAATGGACAGCCCATGGAGGCCCGGGAGAACATGAAGTGCCCCCAAGGCTGGCACTTTAAGAAGGACTGGGCAGTGGAGCTGAACCGTGCAGTGGACAGTAAGGGTCAGTCGTTTGGTCAGGGTTGGAACCGGGAGAGACCAAGGCCTCAAAATCACAGCAGCCAGCCTGGTGGGATCAGAGCAGCCAAGCCCTCAGTAGGATAGGCCTGAATTCCTGGAGTCCCTGGCCTCCAGAGCTGGGTCTCCAGCATTTCCCTACACATGGGCCCCAGTTTTGAGACAGCAAAGGCCCTCAGTGCATCCTGAAGCTGGCCCAGAGCAAGGCATGGCAGATGCTGGTGAACAGAAGGCTGTCACGTGGCGGCTGAATTCACCCACAGCAGCTCCACGGCGGGAGTGATGATAGGCTGTAAGTCTCAAGGCCTGGGCTCAAGATGCCAGCTTTGCTGCTTATGGGCTGTGTGGCCTTGCGGGAGTCACAGGACTTCTCTGAGCCTTGCCTGCCTCATTTGTAAGATGGGCAGCTGGGCCCAGGTCACTCAGGTGACAGTGTAGCCACACCCTCCTTTCCACACCTCCGGGCCAGAGAGACCTGGATGTGAACCCTCTAGAGCCCATCTCCCGGGTCTGTCCAGGCCTCCCAACCTGCGGACACCCGGAGACTCAGAGGCCATGGTCCCCCAACTGCAGGCTGGGAGTATGGAATGGAGATCCCATCCTCGGACCAGCGCCAGGTCTGGAGCCCGGTGGAGAAGACCTACCACTTATGCCGCCGACGGCGCTGGGCACGTGTGCGCTTCCGGAACCATGGGGAGCTGAGCCATGAGCAGGAGACCCTCTCCTTCCTGCAGCTGGTGAGGGGCCTAAGGACAGGGGCCCTGGCTGGGACTGAAGGCAGGGCCGCCTTGGCTGCTGCAGGAACATGACCCTGCTCTCCTCCCCACCACAGGGCCTGGCCAAGGGTGAGGAGGAGGGCTGGGAGTACGGCACCTTTGGCTCCACGTTCCACTTCAACCCTCAGCCCCAGAGCAAGTTCCGCCGCCGCTGCTGGCGCCGCAGGCTGGCTCCCGACAAGGACAAGGGCATCGCGCCCATATTCCTCCTGGAGGGGTCCTTGGTAAAGCCTCACAGGCTGCGTAACACCTGCCTGTAACCTCACCTTCCAGAAAAGCCGGAGCCTGAGCTGGCTGGGGCGCTGACTGCGGAGGAAGGGCCCCTGCTCCTCCGGCTTGCAAGGGTGGTGGTGTGAGGGAGGATGGCTGGGCTTGGGCTAGAGGAGACAGGAGCAGCACCCAAGAGCCTCAGGGGAAACTGTCCTGGGTACAGGCTATGGATGTGAAATATGCTGGGAAGGAAGAGGACAGCAAGACATGGCCATCGGGTCTGGACAGACAGTTCATGGACCCCCTGAGGCAGGACACCCGGCCCCCCAACATGCCCTTCATCTACTGCACCTTCAATAGTAAGCACTGAGTTGGGAGTCTGCTTGAGTGGCTCGAGGCCAGAACCCTAGGGCAGGAAGTGGGGAAAGGGTGGGGGCAGTCAGAGGAGTCTCTAGGGTCCTGGAGCAGATGACAGGCATGCTTCCTCTTTCCCCAGAGCCCCACTACTACCAGCTCTTCTGCTATATCTACCAGGCCCGGAACCTGGTGTCTAACCAGATCCTGACATTCCAAGGTAGGTGGCAGGCAGCCTTGTGCCCAGTCCCTGGGTCTGGTGTCACAGCCGCTCAGCAGCATAAATACAGAGGAAGGGATAAGGGTGACAAAAACGCAGACCCTTCTCCCAAGCAGCTAATGGCCTGGTCTAGGGAAAAGACACAGGGCTGCTCTTGAGGCACGACCCCAGTGTGGAATGAGGGAGCTGAGAGGGTTCCATCCCAGTGGTGGCCACTTAGCTGGGCATGGAAGAGGGAGGATCTTGGCTGTCAGTACTGGTAGGGCATGAGGGCAAGAGAGAGGGCGACATGCTTGAGAACCATGTGCCACTTGTGTTTGGAGAGAGGTGGAGGGGCCAAGAGGGCCTGTGCAGAGGAGGGCCTGTCCTTGGTCCTGTGAGGATGCCCCACTAAAAGTTTCAGGAGACAAGCCACGTGCTCCAGCCTGGTTGTCAATGCTGTTTGTAGGGAGTGCAGATAGTAGGTAGCAGGGCTCCAAGGATGTCCGCTGGGAGCCGTGTCCCTTGGGCTTGACCACCCCCATCTAGAGGGCCATGTGACGCTCCTTGATGCCAGGCCACTTGCTGCTGCCATGAAAGGGCAGTCACAGGGGCAGGCAGTGGTTCATGCCTATAATCCCAGCACTTTGAAAGGCCAAGATGGGCAGATCATGATGTCAGGAGTTCAAGACCAGACTGGCCAACATTGGACACCAGGTTCCGGGCCTGGTGAAACCCCATCTCTACTAAAAATACAAAAATTAGCCAGCCATGGTGGTGGGCACCTGGAATCCCAGCTACTCGGGAGGCTGAGACAGGATTTCTTGAAACTGGAAGCTGGAGGTTGCAGTGAGCCGAGATCTTGCCATTGCCCTCCAGCCTGGGCAAAAGAGGGAAATTGTCTTTAAAAAAAAAAAAAAGGCAGCCACAGGTGGCCTCATCCCTAGAAATCCTCCAGAGGAGCCCCTGCCCTCCATCTCTGTGAAGCCCAGGTCTCAACCCTGGGAGGCATGCAGAACTCGTGAATGGGACCAGATGATGCCTGGCCTGGTGCTCTGCAGCTGACTCTTGAGGGGACCTCTGGGCAACCTCTGACTCTGAGGGGGACTCTGGCCTCTGGGCCTCAGTGGCTGCCCTGCCCAACCCTCCTGGGCTCCACTGGGTCCAGTGGCTGCAGCAGCAGAGGAGAAGAGAGCCCCTCTTCCCAGCTCAAGACACTGCACTCTCCTCCCCTACCCCTCCAGGGCCCTTCATTCGGGTGGTCTTCCTGAACCACAGCCAGTGCACCCAAACCCTAAGAAGCTCTGCAGGCCCCACATGGGCCCAGACACTCATCTTCCAGCACCTCCTTCTGTACGAAAACCCACAGGACACGAAAGAGAGCCCGCCACTTGTGGTGCTGGAGCTGTGGCAGCACGACTCCTGGGTAAGGCAGACTGGGCAGAGCAGGAAGAAGAGTACCTACCTCGAAGAGTGGGAGAGGGGATTTATTTCAGGGGAAAATGTATGGAAAGTGCTCCCATGAGGCCTGACGTGCAGAGAGTACCATGGAAACTCACCTGCCAACTATCGCCCCTGCCTTGAGGAGCCCAGGTGGAGCTGGGCCCTGCCAGCTTGGCCTCCATGCTTTGTGAACTTCCCCTCTCCAGGGCAAGGAGAGCTTGTGGGGACGGAGCATGTGGCCCCCAGTCGTCTGGCTGGATCTCCAGGACCGGATCCTGCCCCCCATGAGGTGGCACCCCCTTGTAAAGGAGTTGGGGAAGGAAGAGGGCGAGATCTTGGCATCCTGTGAGCTGATCCTTGAGACTGAGGTATTCGGAGAGAGGGCCTGGCTGGGAAGTGTGGTGCTAAGCACTCCTCCCCGGCCCAGTGGGGCCAACTCCACACCATCAGGAAATGCCAGGGGGCCTAGGATCCAGCGCTGTGGGCTTGGTGATGCTGGCCTGCCCAACCTCTCCCCGAAGTCCCCCCCCAGCCCCTACCCACAGGGCTCTGGGCTCTTGATGAGGCCTCTGAGGGACCTGCTTGAGGTGGAGGTGAGGGCAGCAGGACCAGCCCAGAGGACCTCATGCTCCCTACCCTTCTGCCAGAAGCTCAGAGAGAAGCAGCTGCCGATCTTAAGCATTCCCTGGAAGGATGGGGCATACACACTCCCCAAGAACATCCAGCCCACGATAAAGAGGATGGCCATTGAGGTGCTGGCAATGTGGGACGGGAACGGTGGGCAGGGCAGGTGGGGGTAGGGGTCTGGAGTGCGCTGCAGCTTTGCTGGTCCTCCCTGACTACGGGATCCAAAGCTCACACCCCAAGAAAGACTTCCTGGGAGGTGGAGGGAGACAGGAGAGAAATGAAGAGGCTCTGCTGTAACACTGTATATCATTTAACTGCAAACCTCTGCAGTGAGGAGTAGGCAAAGGGCTGTAGCATGCGTGACCATATTTCAGACTCATGCTGCCCCTGAGCGGTGGGAACTACTTTTCAGAGAAGGAAATGGAGGCTCCGAGAGACAACGCATTCCACACACAGTGATACAGGACTAAGTGACAGGGCCGTTTAGGCCCAGCCCTGTCTGACTCCAAATGCCAGGATGTTTCTCACCTCTCTTCTGAGAGTAGCATGGGGGGTCCTCACTCAGAACCTGTGTGCCCTGCCGCAAATTTGGCAAAGAGTACAAGGTGGTCAGGCCTCTGGGGACTGGAGGCTTCCCCAGGATCAGGCAACTTGGCTGGTTCCTGCTTTGGGCCCTGAGGTGGCCCTCCCGAGTCAGGGTGCAGCTATTTCCAGGCAGGGTGCCAGGTCACTGAGTGGCTATGGGGTCTTCAATGAGCTAGACGGCATAGGGCCCTAAGAAATCCAGGTACTTCCTACTTCTGCGGGCCTCAGAGGCAGTCAGCCTTAAGAACTTACGCCTAAGAACTGATGAGGCCAAACAAAGCAGCGTGTGAGGAGGGGCAATGCCTGCAGGCTTTGGGGGTCAGTGGAGGATACAGCCAGTGGCCAGAGGCCATCTCCCTCATGGGTGGGGGGACAGCATCTTGTCCCGGAAGGACAAGTACTCATCCCTCACGGGATGGGGAGGCCTTGTGCGTCCTCAGGCGCTGGCTTCTCTGCAGCCCCATTCCCTGGCTCAGCAGGCTCCTGCTATACCGCTATTGCCCCTCAGCCCCCTTCTCTGGCCAGGAGCCCATTACAGAGGTGCTGCCTGCCCCTTCTCCTGCCCTCCTTGATTCTGGTAGATCCTAGCCTGGGGCCTTCGGAACATGAAGAAGGCGAGCTCCCCTCATCTCCTGGTGGAATTTGGGGAAGAGTCCCTGAAGACAAAACCTATCAGGGACTTTCAGACCAACCCCAACTTCCCTGAGTCGGTCCTAGTCCTCACAGTGGTAAGAGGCCTTGGGGCAGGGGGTGGGCAGCCCTATTCTTCTCTGGGTCTCATACTTCCCATGTCTCCTCGGGGCTGCAGCTCATGCCAACAGAGGAGGCTTACGCACTGCCCCTCGTGGTGAAGGTGGTGGACAACTGGGCCTTCGGCAAGCAGACTGTGACGGGCCAGGCCAACATCGACTTCCTCCAGCCCTACTTCTGTGACCCCTGGGCTCAGGACTACATGCACCCAAAGCTTCCAAGTACGGCCCTTCCTCCGTGCCTTCCCCAAGCCTCATAAGTGAGCTCGCAGTGGGAGTGAGGCAGACCCTGCTCCCCTGTGGGGTTGGCACCTCCTCCTCAGCCCTCTCTGTCCTGAGACTCATCCCTGCACTCTCTCCGCACAGCACTGTTTGAGAAGAAGCACCAGGACGTGAGTAAGGGCTGCACAGCCACCTCCTCCCACACTGCTGACGGGGCATAACCCTTGGGCCTAAGAAGGGTGTCCATTAAACAGAGTCCAGATACCTGTGCCCAACTGCGAGGCCTACCTCGCACTGTAGGGTCCTTAGGTCTCTCAGCCTGACTGCACATTAGAATCACCTGAGAGTTTTTTAACTTTTAAATCTCCTTTTTTTTTTTTTTGAGATGGAGTTTTGCTCTTGTTGCCCAGGCTGGAGTGCAGTGACTCGACCTCAGCTCACTGCACCCTCCACCTCCCATATTCAAGCGATTCTCCTGCCTCAGCCTCCTGAGTAGCTGGGATTACAGGCACAGGACACCGTGCCAAGCTAATATTTTGTATTTCATATTTGTAATAGACATGGGGTTTCATCATGTTGGCCAGGCTGGTCTTGAACTCCTGACCTAAGGTGATCCACCTGCCTCGGCCTTCCAAAGTGCAGAGATTAAAGGCATGAGCCACTGCACCTGGCTTTAAATCTTAAAAAAAAAAAAATTTCTGGCCCAGCGCATTGGTTCATGCCTGTAATCTCAGCACTTTGGGAGGCCAAGGCAGGCAGATCACCTGAGGTCGGTAGTCTGAGACCAGCCTGGCCAACATGGTGAAACCCCGTCTCTACTCAAAGTACAAAAAATTATTAGCTAGGTGTGCCGGCACATAACTGGCATTCCAGCTACTTGAGAGGCTAAGGCATTAGAATCACTTGAACTCCAGAGATGGAGGTTGCAGTGAACCAAGATCACGCCACTGTACTCCAGCCTGGGTGACAAAGCGAAGACTTCCATCCTGCTCCCCCACCTAAAACAATTTTTTTTTAAATTTTTTTTCTTTTTTTTAAATAGAGACAGGGTTTCATCATGTTGGTCAGGCTGGTCTCGAACTCCTGACCTCGTGATACTCCCACCTCAGCCTCCCAAAGTGCTAGGATTACAGGCATGTGCCACGGCGCCCGGCCATAACAATTTTTTTTATACGGACGGGGATCTTGCTACGTTGCCCAGGCTGCTCTCGAACTCCTTAGCTCAAGTGATCCTGCCACCTTGGCCTCCCAGAGTGCTGGGATTACAGGTGTGAGCCACTGCACCGAGTCACCTGAGAGTTTTAAAACTCCTGAGGCCTAGGCCACTGATCTATTCCATCGCAATTGTTCGGGTAGGGCCCAGGCATCAAAATTTTTTCCAACCCCTCTCATACAGGTGATTCCAATGTGCTCTCAAGGTTCCCAACTAGCACCTGTCAAACTTGAATGTGAAGGAATTCTCCAGACATCATCACCAAAAGCAGACTCTTAATAGGTCAGGGTGGGGCTTGAGGTTCTGCATTTCTGAGCCCCTTACAGAATCCAGTCTGTAGCTACGGGCAATGAAGATGAACTACGTGTCCCCTCCTTCTTGCCCCCTCGATCCCATGTCTAAAGACCTCTGAATTAAAAGGTCTATATGAAAGGCAAGGGCAAGGGCACCAGGGAAGCCCTGGACTCGACCCCCTCCTCCTCCGTGAAGTCAGAGCCCATGAGTGAGCTATGGCTTTCCCCTGCTCACCCTCTCCTTTTTCAGTTCCTAGGCTACCTCTACGAAAAGTTCTGGTTCAAGTCCGGTAAAGCAGAGGTGATGGAGGCTCAGCCCCAGGGAACAAGGAGCAGCCCTAGTCAGGGTAGGGAGGCGGGGGGTTGCTGCCCCTGCCCAAGGCCAGAATGATCCTCTTCCCTGCCAGGATGAGTATGAGCACGAGGTGGACTGGTGGAGCAAGCTGTTCTGGGCCACAGATGAGCACAAGTCCCCGAAGTACAAGTACAAAGACTACCACACCCTCAAGGTTTGAAAGAGGGAAGAACACTGAAAGAGGGATGGAATAAAATCTTCCACTGGAGGAGGCCATCAGAGTTAGCTTTGATTCCTCTGAGAAGCACCAAATGGGGGGAGTTCCTGCACGGTCTCCCAGAGACAGCTCCAGCAGCCACCCTGTCTAAAGCACACAGTGCTGGGGACGCTGACTGCCAGATGCTTTGGAGCGAGCTGGAAGCTGGTGCTCCCTCCATCTCCTAATCCTGGGAATGGTCCCCGCCAGCCAGGGTTCCACACACCCCTGCAGGTATATGACTGTGAGCTGGAGGCTGTGCCAGCCTTCCAGGGCCTGCAGGACTTCTGCCAGACCTTCAGACTCTACCAGGAGCAGCCCAAGTTGGACAGCCCTGTGGTAGGGGAGTTCAAGGTGTGTGTCTGCCCCCGCTGAGCTGCCCCTGTCTCCTCGTGCCCCTTGTGTCCTCAGAATAATAAAAGCCCTGGCTCTGTCTGCTCATTGTGAAGATGGAGCAGGGCTTGAGAAAGTTCTGGGAGCGGAGGAGCAGAGATTCGCCTCCACAGGGACTTGGAGAGAGCTCCCCTTCCCTGCCCACTCTGGCCTATGCTGGCCTCCCAAGGCCACAAAGCCACAGAGAACATGCCCAAACCAGAATAGATGGGCTGAAATGAGTCCACAGCGGTACAAATGGTGAACTCACCTAATGTCTGCGGTTCCCTTGCCAACATCCCCCTTCAATATAGTGGTCCACGCTGAACACCTTGCTGTACCAGCCTCCACAGTCCTCAAGGCCTTCTATCCCTGCTACCCTCAGCCCAGCCCTCTCTCTCCTGAACATGGACTGGGGCACTTCCTGGAGGGCTTTACAGAGCTGGCCAGCACTACCAGGCTGGGACCCCAACACCCTCCCCCTGCCAGGGCCTTTTCCGCATCTACCCCTTTCCTGAGAATCCAGAAGCCCCGAAGCCCCCGCTCCAGTTCTTGGTTTGGCCAGAGAGAGAGGACTTCCCCCAGCCGTGCTTGGTGCGGGTATACGTGGTGCGAGCCATCAACCTGCAGCCCCAGGACTACAATGGCCTGGTAAAGAACAGTCCCTGCCTCGCACAGGTGCCCCACACTCCCCGCTCAACCAGTCCCTGGGGGCCCCCTCCGACTGCTAACACCCAGAATGCCAACTCCCCACAGGCTCCTTGTGTGCAAGGGGCTTGTTTCCACCCCGCTCCCACCCTCCCTGACAAACCTGGGGCCTCCCCAGTTCCTATCCTTCCCCCACTTGTATCTGACCCCAGTGTGACCCTTATGTGATCCTGAAACTGGGGAAGACAGAGCTTGGCAACCGGGACACGTACCAGCCCAACACTCTGGATCCCATCTTTGGCACGTGAGCTGCCCCAACCCCCAAGACCCCTTTTCCACTCCCACTCATACCATGCTGGGAGTCGAATGCAGAAGGCACAGAACTCTGGCACTCCTGCCCAGCCTCCAAGTTCCCACCACAGCGTCTTACACACCCTGGTGCTCAACAGATAGAAGACAAATGCATGGGTGGACCAGTTCTACCCTGGTTCTCACTCAGCTCAGAGCCCAACACCAGGCCTGTCCAAAGTTATTTTCAACTGTAACCAGGGGATGGCAAATGGCAGAAGGAAGCCTACTCCATGCTCTGCTCTCCATAATCTCCATGAACAAACAAGGGACCCATGGGGCCAAGACACCAGTGAGGGAGGGGGGCACAGAGACATGGTCCACAGCCTCTGCAGGCTCCAACACTCTCATCCCTAGGATGTTTGAACTCACCTGCAACATTCCCTTGGAGAAAGACCTAGAGATCCAGCTCTATGACTTCGACCTATTTTCACCTGATGATAAGATAGGAACCACAGTCATTGACCTGGAAAACCGACTCCTGTCTGGCTTTGGAGCTCATTGTGGGCTCTCCAAATCGTACTGCCAGTGAGAGTGGGCCTGTCTAGGGGAAGGGAGAGGGGTGGGGTGGAACAGTGAGCTCACAGCTGCCTTGGGACAAGCCTGCATCCTGGGCAGGAACCAGGGCCCAGACCTGCCTGGTCTCCACCCAAGTGGTCACCTGTGGTCATCCTGCAGCTCACAGCGGCAGCACCCAAACCTCCAGACCAATGCCTCTCAAATCACCCCACAGGTCGGGGCCCTTTAGATGGCGGGATCAGATGCCCCCAAGCTACCTCCTAGAACGCTATGCCAAGAGGAAAGGGCTGCCTCCGCCTCTGTTTAGTCCTGAGGAAGATGCTGTTTTCTATAATGGGAAAAAATTCAAGCTGCAAAGCTTTGGTGAGCAGCATAGAACACTATCAGAAAGTAGACACAGGCCTCTGGAAACTGTGAGGCTCCAGAATGGAAGAGCTGCAGACTTGGGGGAGAAAGGGGAGGACAAGGAAAGAGCTCCCTGGAGCCAGAGGGCAGCCCACCCACTTCCCTGTCCCTCCTACCCAGGCTGCGGTGCAGAGGATAAGGGACTACCTAGGAGATAGGAAGGCTAATGACCTCGAAATCCCCTCCTTCCATCTCCCTCCAATCCAGAGCCCAAAACCCCTACTCTTCGTGGTTTGGGACCCAAGAAGGAACGCCTTGCACTGTACCTCCTGCACACCCAGGGGCTGGTACCTGAGCACGTGGAGACCCGCACGCTGTACAGTAACAGCCAGCCAGGCATTGACCAGGTATGAGACTGGAGGGGCCACTCCTGCCACCTATAGGAGGAGCTAGATCAGGAGATAGAGATGCCCAACCATCCAGGACATGGCCCACCATGAGAGGGGAAGGACAGGTCAAACATTTGGTAATGTACATGCACAGAAGACAAGCATGCTGTGCACATTAATAAGCAAGAAGTTCTGGTGATGTCACTCAGAATGGAGAATTTCAGAGCTGGAAAGGTCATCTACAAGAATCAGAGGCACCAGCTGTGGGAGGCATTAGGGTGCCCTACGAGTCAATGTCTCCATGGTCTTAAGTCTCTCCCAAGGGGTGGGAAGGTGGCGCTCAGGTCAGACAGTGCAGACATGACAACGCCAATTCTGGCTGTTAAATTACAGGATGTGTCTTCCCCATGGCAAGGAACCCCAAACAGAAATAAAAATCCCCAAAGACACCTAATTATCATTTACTCCGCAGTTACCATAATGGCTCATTTCATTCTCTAAACCTCTCAAGCTGACACCACATTCCAGACACAAAATCCTCTGCTGAGCAAAATTTTTAAAAAACCATTCTCTGGCCACAAGTGGTGGCTCATGCCTATAATCCCAGCCTGTGGGAGGCCAAGGCAGGCAGATTACTTGAGGCCAGGAGTTTGAGACCAGCCTGGCCAATATGGCAAAACATCTTTACTAAAAATACAAAAATTAGCTGGGCATGGTGGTGGGTGCCTGTAATACCAGCTACTCAGGAAACTGAGGCATGAGAATCGCTTGAGCCTGAGAGGCAGAGGTTGCAGTGAGCTGAGCTCATGCCATTGCACTCCAGCATGGGTGACAGAGGGAAACTGTCTCAAAAAACAAATAAAATAAAAAAGTATTCTCATTAAACCTGTTTTTTCAAATGGGGTCAACTTCAAAATAATATAATTAGGTCAGATAGTTTGAAAGGCAGAATGTATTTGCCTATTCTTTGAATGGTGGCAGTTCTGCCCTTTTTCTCCTCCTTTTTATCCCTTACCTTCTTTCTTCTGTATGTGTAGCTAACTTAATACCCTTGGGTTGTAGTTCCTAACATAAAATGACCTGAAAATCTGGACTGGTATCTAGTTTCCTAATATTTGAGGCTATCAAGCAACACCAAGCTGCTTGATAAATGAAGCCCCAAGCCCAATCTGAAGCCCCATCCAGACAGGCCATCTAGCATGACCTGGGGAGTGGCAGTCACCCTCCAGACCTGTCGTAAGTGGAATCCCAGTACCGCCATCAGCCTCAAAGCCATCATGTCCCAATCTCACTGCACTACTCTCTCAGCCAAAAGAAAGGGGGAAGCTGGTGGGTGGGCACCTGTGTCCTCACAGATATGTCTATACCACACTCCTTGGTGTTGGGAACACAACCTCAACAGACCTCAGAACCTGGGACAGGGAACCCCTGGCCAGCCTGCTGAGAGCAGAGGCTAGCAACCCCCAACCAGCCAATGTATCCCGGCTCTAGGGAAAGGTGCAAATGTGGGTGGACATCTTCCCCAAGAAGCTGGGGCCTCCTGGCCCCCAAGTCAACATCAAGCCCAGAAAGCCTAAACGGTGAGTGACAGCCCACTTTCCAACTGCTGCATTTCATAGTTCAGCCTCCCTCCAGGGTGGGCACTGCTGTCCTCAGGTACTGAGCTGCAGTAATTCATTTCTCTACTGGGAAGAGAGGAAGCCCTGCTGGGAGCTTTCTTCCCCTGAATTCCCCACACTGAGCAAGAACTCACAGGGGAGCCTCCCAGGCCTCTCCACCCTCACGGAGGCTGCAGCTGGGGAGCTCCTCCTCAGCAAAGCCTCAGAGCACAGTGGCCGCAGGTATGAGCTGCGCTGCATCATTTGGAAGACTGCCAATGTGGACCTGGTGGATGACAATCTAAGTAGAGAAAAGACGAGTGACATCTACATCAAAGGGTAAGGAAGAGGAGTCAGGCTCCAGCAAGGCCCCTCGGTTCCCCAGTTCCGTCATCCTGCTGGCACAGCCCAGTCCTGAATGGAACACCTCTCCATTTACACCTGTTCCTGGCATTGGCTGGGCAGCCCTTCCCATGGAGCTCCAGCTGGGGGATGGGGACAGTGCACATGAGCCGCAGGTGAGAGGACTCTGGCACCAGGTGGTTATATGGGCTGGAGAAGGACATGCAGAAGACAGATATCCACTACTACTCGCTGACTGGGGAGGCCAACTTCAACTGGCGGTTCATCTTTACCATGGACTACCTGGCGACAGAGTGCATGTGCGTCCAGAGCCAGAAGGTAACAGGCCTGGGGTGTCAGGGGTGACAGACCACACATGAACAGACTCAGGCTCCTGGAGCTCCTCCCCAGACCTTCCAGAGGCCTGCAAGCTGTCCCAGAATATCAGAAACATGTCCTCAGGTAGAAACCCTCTTCCTTGATAGTGTATCACTGCTGGGAGGAGGGCCACCAAGGGGTGCAAGGAAAATGTCCAGGAGACAGGCCAGTAACACGCCCTTCCACCGTTCCCCCAGGATTACATATGGAGCCTGGATGCCACGTCAATGAAGTTCCCAGCCCGACTCATCATCCAGGTCTGGGACAATGACACCTTCTCCCCCGACGACTTCCTAGGTGAGGTCCTGACATAGGGCTTGTGACCACAGGACACGGAGGTCCTTCTTGCTGATGTCATTTTTCTGGGCTCAGGGGTCCTGGAGCTGGATTTGTCTGACATGCCCCTCCCGGCTCGGCACGCCAAGCAGTGCTCCATCAGGATGATGGACGCTAACCTCAAGTGGCCCTATTCCCTCCAATACAAGCACTTCTCCCTCTTTAAGAAGAAAACTGTGACTGGCTGGTGGCCTTGCCAGGTCCTCGATCGTGGCAAATGGCGCTTGTCGGTAGGAGCTGGGGAAGGTGTCTACCGATTAGCACTGCTATGCCACATGTCCTGGCTCTAACAGACATCTAGGGACCTAGTTAAATCCCTTTTCCTTTCTTGATCCCGGGAAGAAGTCCTAAAACTACCTGGCTCCTGCATCCAAACTCAGCCTCCCCATTACCCATGGTGTTCCTAGGGCAAAGTGAAGATGAGCCTGGAGATTCTGTCAGAGAAGGAAGCCTTAATCAAGCCAGCCGGGCGAGGCCAGTCGGAACCCAACCAGTACCCTACACTTCATCCTCCTCTGTAAGGGTCCTTGGGACAAACGTACCAGGTCTTTCTTGCTCCTCAGTGTATATGGGGTGGTGACTAGTGGGCCTACATGGAGAGGTGGTCATTACCTCCCACCCCACAGTTCCGTGCTCTGTTACAATCAGCAAAGAACAGACTTGGGGTGACAGCAGGGGTAAGCAGAGGTGGTTTTTTGTTGTTTTTGTTTGAGACATTGTCTCGCCGTGTCACCCACGTTGGAGTGCAGTGGTGCAATCTCGGCTCACTGCAACCTCCACCTCCTGGGTTCAAGCAATTCTCCTGCCGCAGCCTCCCAAGAAGCTGGGACTACAGGCACCCGCCACCAAGTCCAGCTAATTTTTATATTTTTAGTAGAGGCAGGATTTCACCATGTTGGCCAGGCTGGTCTCAAACTCCTGACTTCAGGTGATCCACCTACCTCGGCCTCCCAAAGTGCTGGGATTACAAGTGTGAGCCACCACACCCGGCCCAGAAGATGCTTTTTTAAAAAAGAAAGCTTCTTGCATCAGATTACTTGACCTGAAGTTTCTCTCTGCCATTCTCTGACATCTCCCTGGCTCCTGGACAGACGCACCAACACCTCTTTCATGTGGTTGCGGTCACCGGTTCAACATTTCTGCTATATTTTCTGGAAACGGTATCGCTTCAAATTCGTAGCCTTTATGGTCATATTAATTATAGCACTTATGCTGTTCAACTTTATCTATTCGGCTCCGGTGAGTGCAGCCATGAGGGCAAGGACAGAGGTGGTCTCGGGATAAAGCTGGGGAGACAGTCTTCACATTGACTCCCTAGGCTAACTGTTGTCCATTCTCTCTAGCACTATTTGGCCATGAACCTGATCAAACCTCACCTTCAGCTGTATCCTCCCATTAAAATATTCAATATCATCACTTCAGTAAACACCAGCAATGCCAGCTCTTCCATCCTTCCCACCCAGGATCCAAACCTAAAGCCTACAATAGACCATGAATGGAAACCCCACCCAGGACCCAGGAATCACCTGAGTGACGTTTTCCCAGAACTTCCAGCCCCACAAGACTAATTTGCCCATGCTGCCTGGCTTTCCTCCTGCTACCAACAGCCCTCCCCTTAGGCTGCCTACCAGTTCTTTGTTTCTATCTTCTAGGATATATGCCAAGGTGCTAGGAATATTCTGGCTATTGTGTTCAGAAATCACTTCCAACAAGAAGAGCACAGCTGTAATTTTCCACTGAAATAAACAAGTTTTTTTAACAGAGAGCCATCTTGTAATTTGGGGGCACTGAAGACAACATGAAAGGCTGAAAATGCCAGCCCTTCAGACAAGACTCACAGGGACAGGAGTGATGTCATCTTCATGTACCAGCTCTAGTCCACAGGGTCTCTTCATGCTAAGAGGCTCTGAATCAAAGGGCAACGGAGGGAAAGGGTGACTGTGAGAAGTCACCCTTATGGGTAAGCAGCAATCCGAGGCACCGACTCTCACCCCTAGCATGCATGCACAGAACAGCCCTACCATGGACCAGGCATCTCCCTCCTCTAGCACACAGCGGGGATGACATTGTCCAGGACAACATTCCGCCCATTCATGATGGGAAACACTTGTTTCTAGAACAAAAAGTAAGAGCCAAAGCAGGACATCCTATGCCAGGTCAGGTGGTTTTCTTGTACTAAACATTTCTCTAAAGGACCCCAAGGCAGATGGGGACTGCATTTCATGTCTTCCCTGCCCTCTTTAAAAAGCCTCAAGGTACTCATGAGCTGGAATCATACAAACCCCACAGGTTCCACTCCGCCCCTCCCCTTTGATGAGATCCCTTCCACCTGCACTGCTGCCTTGGCCATCTCAAGAGCCTACCTAGGTCCTTCTCAAAGGTTCATATAATCACTTCTTGAACTCAAAAGAGACAAAAACCACCATTTTCCTTTTCAGTTCTTCCTGCTCCCAAGGCCAAGTTCTAGGTCACAGTTTGTCCTCTGGCACCCTGGAGCCATTCTACTATGGGGGGGAGGTAGTAGGAGGATGCTTTGTTTCTGCCCCACCTGAATCCCACATGCAGGAGAGCACTACAGCCTGTGCTATTTAACTAACTGCAAGGGAAGAAAAGAAAGCCTGAAGAGACAGAGACCTATGCCTAG
The DNA here is from genome assembly GCA_004027715.1 of Plecturocebus donacophilus. NCBI lineage: Eukaryota > Metazoa > Chordata > Mammalia > Primates > Pitheciidae > Plecturocebus > Plecturocebus donacophilus. The sequence goes on along the minus strand of PVKP010003377.1, from coordinate 49,424 downwards.
CCAAGGTGATCCTCTTTTCTTCTGAGCTGAGCTGAGGGCTTTTCCAACCCAGAAGAGGGCAGAGCAATGGTTGATAAGCTTCAAGCTCAGAAAAAAGGCCTGAACTTTCCCCAAACCCACTCCTAGAAGAAAGGACACTGAATCAGAAGCTCATGTTTGGTTCCATCAGAGATTTTAAGAATTTCATTTAGGCTACAGAGTTCCATAGGAGGACTGAGAGTTCCAGGCCCTCCAAGGAAACTCTGGCCTGTAACCGATTTAATCCCAGGGCAGTAAGGTGAGCAGCATGTAACCCCTTGTCAGATAAGGCAGTGGAATAAGGGTTGACACACAGAGGACAGCACTCAGGCTGTGCTGCTCAATGACAATGAACTCTTCCAGGCACAGATGACGAGGGTCTGTTGCTCCCAGACTTGGAACATGAAAACAGCAACTATTTCTTGTCCATTAAGGAAAAAAAGGCAAATTTCTTCTTTGGAGAGTATCCAAGCCCAGGATATAAGAAGAAAGCTTCCTTACACTTTCAATACTCAAAGTGGGATTCCAAAAATCGTTAACTATAAAACATGCAGCTAAGCAGGCTCTAGCAAGTCCAGAAATACCTCCACATGGTCAGACCACATGACAAATGCTGCTTTTGGTATCAAACCTGGAGCTGGTCAGTTTCACAGTTGATCCATGGCATCCATGATGTCTTCCAGGCTTCTCTTGATTTTTATACCAACTTTTAGCCAAACTTGACTGAGAACCTGAAGAGACTTGATTGGGAAGGCCATGGACACACCAATAGACCCAAAACCCATGCTAGAGAACAGAAGCTGGAACAGTGATCCAAAGCAGAAAGACCTCTCCATAGGGCTACCTAATGAAGGCCAGTGAAACCTACATGCACTCTGCAGCCCCAGGCCCCAATAGAGAGGCATCCAAATGCCTCTCCCAGCTCAGGTTGTACATAGAGAGGACAATGAATGGAGTGAGAAAGGAGGGCGAGGCAGGGAAGAAGTTTCCATCCTGGTTTCCAAAGAAAGCTCCTCAGGCAGGCAGAAGCTTGGGTAAAATGCAAAACCCAATGAGTGGAGGGCCGGAAGGTATGTGGTGTTACCAGTTTTCAATTCTTTGTGGATTCAAAAATGAAGTAGAAGGGCCCTCTGAGCCAAACAACAAGGCAGCCTAGGCTATGCAATTCTGTTCTGTGATTTTGGCATCACAATGGCATAAATTATCTCCACACCTCTTTGTTCCCACGTGGAAGTACTGCAGGGAAAGGCACATCACAGAGCATTGTCCTGGGGTGGGTGGCTTCCCAGACCAGAGTTAGATGTCCCCATGCATGACCATGGGAATGCGGGGTCCCTGCATTCAAAACTCCAGTGACAGGATATAGTCCCCAACCAGCTGCTAGAGACGAGAACACCCTCCAGGCTGCATGCTCAGGCCAGTGCCTACTCCTTCCAAACCTCACGGGTGACGGTCACAGAAGTGGTGGCAGGAGGAGGGCTCAGTAGAAGCGCTTTCGGCTCTGTTCCTGCCATTTGTTGTAGAGTATGATACCAATGACTATGGCAAATACAGAAAATACCAGAGAGAAAAAGACGATGAGGAAGAGGGCCAGGCCACTCAGGGGCGGCAGTGGAGCTGTCACTGAGGAAGCAAGAGAGAAGCAAGTCAGAAAACAGGGAGCCCACCCAGTAGGGAAGGATCAAACTACAGGCTGTCTAATCCCCAGTTTCTGACACCTATTTCTGGGAAGCCAGAGCTTAGACTCCCTCTTTCCAACTTTGTTTCTAAGTTGGGAAGACAAGGGGAAAGGCAGATGCAAGTGCTCCCTATTCTTCAGAGGAAGTACACAGAACAAAGACTGCCCTGTGAGCTGTGGATGCAAGGCCCCTCAGAAGCCATGCAGCACTGCGAGCTCCTCCCTAGCTATGCGACCACTTCCCAGGGGCCCCTGTGCTCACTCTCAGGCAGTTTCATATTGTCCACTGAGGGCAAGAACACATCTCGATGGAGCTTCTCCTCTTCTGGGGTTCTCTCCACTGTCAGCTCAAACAACTTCAGGGAAATGACATCATGATTATCTAAAGAAAAATGGAACAAGGATGACTCAAGCCACTTGAAAAAGAGGTATGTTTCTTGAAGTCAGTATCTTAGTGCGATCCTCTGATCCACAGCTAACCAGCAGTGACCTTGAAAAAAAATGGAAACCTCTCCATTTCTCAACTAAAAATAAGGATGGAGAAGAAGGCATATTCTATATTCTTCTGTATTTAAGTTTTTATGAACAAACATGCATTACCTGTATAGAAGATCCCTGACTTAAAATGGTTTGACTTACAATTTTCCAACTTTATGATGATGTGAAAGTAATCTGCATTCAGCAGAAACCATACTTTGAATTTTGAGTTTTGATCTTTTCCTGGGCTAGCAATGTGTAGTACAACACTCTGTACTGAGGCCGCGCAGCGGCTGTGGGCTGTAGCTCCCAGTGAGCCACACAATCACAATGGTAAACAACTGGTACAACATTATGTACTGTATTTGATACATTAGACATTCAACACTTTGTTATAAAATAAGCTTTGTGTTAGATGATTTTGCCCAACTGTAGGCTAATGTAAATGTCACAAACACCTTTAAGGTAGACTAAGCTATGATCTTCAGTAGAGTAGGTGTATTTAATGCATTTTCAACTTACAATATCTACAACCTAAAATGAGTTTATTGGGACTTAATGCCATTGTACGTCAAGAAGTATCTGTATAATTAAAAAATTTAGAGATAAAACAAGAATTAAATCCTATATGTTAAACCTTCTAGCACAGTAAGAAGAGACAAAGAGGTGTGGTGGCTCACGCCTGTAATCCTAGCACTTTGGGAGGCTGAGGCAGGTGGATCACAAGGTCAGGAGATCAAGACCATCCTGGCTAACATGGTGAAACTTCGTCTCTATTAAAAAACAACAACAACAACAAAAAACTGCCCTTCAGGGCTGGGCGTGGTTGCTCACGCCTGTAATCCAAGCACTTTGGAGGCCAAGGCGGGCGGATCACCTGAGGTCAGGAGTTCAAGACCAGCCTGACCAACATGGTGAAACCCCATCTTTAAAAAAAGAAAAAGAAAAAAAAGAAGAGACACAGTAGTACTGCAGCTTTCCCACTGGTGAAGACCACACACACGTGCACACACACATACACAACAGGAAAGGGTCTCATGGCAGCTGTTTAATGGGCTATGGGCAGGGCACAGCTATGGGCATGGAATACACTGCCCTTCTGGACTATGCCTGTTTCTCTGTGGCTCCTTGTAATTGTGACTCTTAATCTCCCTAATAATTACCAGAGAGAAGATCAAGGGACTAATTAGGGACTAGATTTCTCTCTTTAAAGTATCATTATAAACTCATACATTTAAGCATATCTGATGTGCTGCAATGCACTGAGGTTAGAATCTTACTGATGCTCAACTCACCTGTCTGTCCAGTAGGAACCTATTTCAGTTTTGCTCCTGAGTCCCTTTACATAAACCCAGAAGCTTCTTGTTTTTCTGTTTTTTGGTTTTTTGAGATGGAGTTTCCCTCTTGTTGCCCAGACTGGAGTGCAATGGTATGATCTCAGTTCACAGCATCCTCTGGCTCCCAGGTTCAAGCAATTCTCCCATCTCAGCCTCCCGAGTAGCTGGGATTACAGCCATGCGCCACCACACCCGGCTAACTTTGTATTTTTAGTAGAGACGGGATTTCTTCATGTTGGTCAGGCTGGATTCAAACTCCTGACTTCAGGTGATCCGCCCGCCTCGGCTTCCCAAAGTGGGGGGATTACAGGCATGAGACACCGTGCCAGTAACTTCCTTTGCTTTTCTGGGAAGTTCCAACTCACAGATTTCCTACCTCTGACCTTGCATCAGCCATTTCTCAAGGAAGCTGTAATTCCTTTTAGTTGGAATTGGTATTAACAGACCACAAATCCGAGTGCTAAGGGTGCTCATTGCTACTAAGTTGGTTATTGACTGGGGCCTGGACTTCTGATCATTTATATTAGAGAAGCATCCACTGCTGCTTGGATTGCTAGACTCCTTAGCAGATTCTCAGGTAGTAAAAAACTGGATTCATCTTCTCTTGGAAAAATGTTAACTTTCAGAGCTCAGTTTAAACCATGGGACAGGATAGGGTGGATGCTGTGGCTCACACCTGCAATCCCAGCACTTTGGGAAGCCAAGGAGGGTGAATCACGAGGTCAGGACCATCCTGGCTAACACAGTAAAGCCCCATCTCTACTAAAAATACAAAAAAAATTAGCCGGGCATGGTGGTGGGTAACTGTAGTCCCAACTACTCGGGAGGCTGAGGCAGGAGAATTGCTTGAACCCAGGAGGTGGGGGTTGCAGAGAGCTGAGATCACACCACTGTACTCCAGCCTGGGTGACAGAGTGAGACTCTGTCTCAAAAAAACAAAACAAAACACCATGGGACAGGATAAAAGGCCAGGGCAATGCTCCTCATGCAATGCAGGGCATTAAAGCCTGGGACAGCTGGGAAACATCCTAACTTTCTTAGCAGTTTGCAACAACCCACTGCACAACAAGTGAGAGGATGGCAACAAGAAAGACCTCAAAGGAAATAAACAATTTGCATTTGGGATATCCTATGGGCAGAGAACACAGACTTACTAACCTTGGTATTCTCACTGAAGACCTAGGGCAAAAAACTTAGAATAAACAAAAAATTATTATCTTCTGCCATTTCTGACAGTTGGGAACTCAATTAAAAAGTACTTCAGAAGGTTAACCCAGAAACCTGTAAGCTCAAAGGAAAACATGTAGTCATATAATAAAGATCTCCAGCCTGTGCCTCCTATCCCCCTGCCAAGGCTAGATTTGTCTCACAGGTATGGCCTGCTCAGTACTTAGAACCCAATTGCCAAAACTAATCTCCCTACATGACAGAAAGCAGATCAGTGGTTGCAGGAATCTGAGAAGGGGAGGAATATTGCAAAGAGGGATAACAGGGCTTTTGGCAGGTGATGGAAACATTCTCTATCTTAATTGTGATGGGGACTACATAGGTGTAAATATTTGTCAAAACTCTTCAAACTGTATATTTCTGTTGTATGGAAAGCATACCTCAATAAAAATGATTTAAAAAAATCAAATACCAGAGTTTTAAAGGTCAGTAGATTGCATTTTAAAAATCCAGATTTCTAGCTTCTCTTGAAAAACTGGAAGATTTGGTTTCTGAGCTGACATTTCCTTTTAGCTATAATGGTTGAAGCTTACTAGCTGTCAGCTGTTTCAGATGGGTATCTGCCTTTCCATTTTGCCACAAGAAAGTTCTATTCCAAACTAGCTTTATCCAGAACAAATTAATCAAAAGAAACAAAAGTTCAGTTCTCGGCCAGGCGCGGTGGCTCACGCCTGTAATCCCAGCAGTTTGGGAGGCCGAGGTGGGCAGATCACCTGAGGTCAGGAGTTTGAGACCAGCCTGGCCAACACGGAGAAACCCTATCTCTAAAAAAAAAAAAGTTCAGTTCTCTTTCTCTTCCCAAAAGATGTTACAATTGAGGCTAAAGCAAAGAAAGACAGTAAGTGTATAAACGAGAAGGTAAGAATCAGGCACAAGTAGAAAAAGAAACCAGAGGACACAAAAGCATAAGAACCAGGTGCTGTTAATGTCATATAAGTCAAGAAGGCAAGAGTTTCAGAGTAATGGGTTAAATAAGCTGAGGACAAAGATTGAGAATGAGAATAGAGCACTGAACATGGCAAGGAAACAGAATGACCTTTCATGAGAATGGTAATATAATAGCAAGGTAGAGCACAGGTCTGAGGGCAGCATGCTAAGGAGGTGGACAGCTAGGAAACAAAAACATCTGTACACACAACACATTCAAAAGTCTCAGCAAAATGAGAGTCTGGGGTCAGAAGAGGGATGGCAGAGTCAAGGAGAAGCTTTGCTAAGGAAGGGAAATGAGGAACATTAGTGGGTAGATGGAGAGGAGCCTAACAGCAGACATTAGAAAGCAAGGAACTCATGATACAGGCTAGAAGAGCCAGCTTAATGAAGGGGCAAATGCTGCTTTCTATTAACACCAACCATCTTCTAGTGACAACTATACTAGGAAAGCCTGGGCCTGGGTTTTTTAAGGAATATGGATATAAGAATGCAGAAAGAGAAATAGTCTTGGGGCACCTGCTTCCAGAGCACTGCTCCTCTGGTTCTCCCCTGTGAGAAGCCTCACCGAGCCCTGGGTATTGAGAAGAGGCCACAGTCAGGGCAAATAAAGAGTGTGTGTGGCAGTACCTGAGAGATCCCCAGTGATGGAGGAAGTGCCGAAGTAGTAGCCGCGGGGCAGGCGGACTCCGGGCACTTCAATACAGTCCCTCCACTCATGCTTGCCATCAATATCCATCATTATCTAGAATAAAGGGGGAGATAAATCAGGGTCAGGCCATGGGAGCAAGAGCAACACAGCTCACACCACCATCTGGCCTGGGACAAGGACTCACCGTCAAATGCCTCTTGACATAGCGAATCACAAGAAAGGTGTCATACTGAAGATTGCGGACAATGGCCGTGCAGCCTCCCAGCTCTGTAGGCCGCCCATCCCGCTCATGATCATAGCTGAGGGAGCCGTTGTTCACCATGGCTGAGATATAGGGGAATACCCGCTGGGAAGCAGGGGGGAAAGCAGATGCTAAGGAAGAGCACGTAGGAAGACCTGTACAAACAGCAACAGGAATTCTGCACATACAAGTTGAGCCCCTTACAGCAGACCAGGTAGCCACTTGGCCTCATTGTCAGCAGCCCCTGAGAGCCCACATTCAGATGGCCCCCGAAGGGAAATGGGCCCAGGAAGCAACTACACTTAGTATTTGCCTTCGGTAACTCTCTTGGCTCTTGAACTGTGGTGGGCCTGAAATGGCACCCCTAAGACACTGGAGTCTGACTTGAATGCTCCCCAAGGTCACCATTTGGCATTTATAGACTGCCTAATACTATATGTACCTATCTCCCCAACTGCCACATGAGCTTCTTGAAGAAAAAATTCATTCATTACATGTCTTCACATGTCTGCACTTCAGCCCCATCTCCTCCCAATCATGGTTCTGCATACAGTGGGTATTCTGAAAATACCTGTTTGAGCAGGGGAATCTTTCCATTCAGGATAGCTCTTTTCAATTCTCAAATTCTAGAAGCATATGAGGCTAAATTGATTAGAACTCAGAAAGAACACGGAATGGGGTTGTTGGATGGGCTCAGCCAGCCACCATGAATGTCCTTAGCCAAAAGACTTTCCAGTCCACTTAAGCCTCCTCCACGTATAACTTCTCCCAATAATAATAATAAGAGGGCAAGGTTCTCCTCTAACAGGGAGAAAACTGCAGGTTTCTCCATAAACCACTCATTTTCCCATCAATTTCAGAGGCCCTCTCTTCCCAACAGAGTTGTAGGAGCAATTCTTCCTTAGAAATGGTGAACAAATCATTCCAGAATAAGCCGAATGCCAAGGTAGTGCAGAGAGGCAGGGTGGTGAAAGGAAGGGGAAACATGAGGCATGCCACTCCTTTGGGGAGTTTCTGTCCCTTTCTCCCACACAGTCAACATGCAAGGTGGAGATGCGGTCGAGACCAGAGACTGGGGACTCCTGACACAACAACCACATGGACTTGAAATGGCAACAAATGTTGGATAGACAGAAGGGAATGAGGGATGCTCATGATGGGTCAAGAACTGAGTACCTGGACTCCTGGAGAATATCGCCTCTTCTGGGCCTGAGAGAGTCCAGCAGGTTATGATAAAAACAAGAGAGGGCACAGAAGTCAGAGAGACACAGCCACAGAAGAGCTATGACCCAGCTTTGTTGGATGAACAAACCAACTTAAATCCCCAAACAGAATGTTAGGGTCCCTGAAGGGCATCGGTGAAGTCTTTGCACCCCTCAAGATGATAGGCAAAACTATATGCACAGAAGCTTGTAGGTTTTTCTGAGGAAAGGGTCTGTTACTACATCAGATTCTCAAACGGGTCCCCTAGGAAGGCCGCTGTAACCCATGGAGCATCCTGAAGCTTTCTGAAGGCACTTTATAAAACAGATAGCAGTATGCTGTCCAGGCATGCCCCATTTATGTCTCCGGGAATCAGTCTCAAGTTTGTCTGCACCTAGCCTACTATATTTCTATAGCAAGGGGAAAGAAGAGACAAACAAGGCTAAATTCTTCCAAATTCAAAATGTCCTTTACTATCCAAGATCCCCAGGATACAGCTCATGCCCAGAAGACCAAAATCCTGCAACTTGAGAGACTATGAAACTAATTCTAATCCAGAGGAATCATTAACCCTCTAACTGAGCCTTATGGTCATATATTCCCAAATAACTATTGTCATTCTAACCTGCAACACATGGGCAAGGAAGAAGCTACTTGGGGGCATTGCAGAATGACAGATTTAGAAGAATCATCAGGCATAAGGGTATCAAGCTCTGCTCCAGGAAACAGCCACAGTTCTAAGCCATTAGCAACAGGAGGTACCTACACAAGCTCAGCTCAGCTCTGTCCTGTGGGACAGGCAGGCGAGGGTACAGACCTCAAAGCTTTCACAGTGAACACCTACTACAAGCCAGGTACTGTTCCAGATGCTTAGGGTCCAATGAGAAACAAGACAGACAGGTATCTGCTCTCATGGAATTAAGATTACAGCAGAAGAAACAACAAACAAGTAAATAAAATTATTTCAGATAGTTATAAATGCTATGATAAAAATAAAATAGGTAATGCAAGAGACTGGTGAGGGAACTTCTCCCTGAGGAGGCAACACCTGAGCTGAGACTCAAGTTGTTAGAGGGAGTCTGCCGAATTTGAGGGAACAAGAAGCATGATGGGGGTACACTCAAGCAACTGGAAGCCAGATGAGTCAGAATCACAGCTCATGAGAAGAGGCTGCAGTGAGGTAAGGCAGGAGCCACAGCAGTGGGTCCCATGGGCCACAGCCAGGAGTCCGAGAACGCAGTGGAGCTCCCCTGCTGTCTTCCTCTTACGCTACTGGCAGAATGCATACAGAACACAGAAATATATGACATCAATCAGTGTATGATTAAATTGGCATAAAGTTACTCTTCAGCAACTACCATTCAGAACAAGGAAACGATGAGCACGTTATCAAGCAGTTTACAGAAACTGGCATCTGAGAGAACATTCATAATTTCAGTGACAATTAAGGAAAAGGGATTAAAAATGCCCCGTGGAGCGCTGATGAACCCAAGACTTGCTTTACTCATCACCTCCAGTAACCCAGATTAGAAGTTCAAGTTGCAACCTCCTGTGTTAGCTTGCTTAGAAAATAAATAAACAAATGAGGGAGACAACAATCCTTAGCCTAAGGGTGCCTTACTCTTCCCAAGGCTGGTATGGACCCAATTCCAGGTAATAGCCAGAGGCAAGCTGGGCCTTGGGATCACCTGAAGGAGCTTGTTAACTACACATATACATGGGTCCCTCAGTCAGAGTCTCATTCAGGAGAGCTACAGTAGGGTGCAGGATTATGTTTGTTTGTTTGTTTGTTTGTTTGAGACACAGTCTCTGTTGCCCAGTCTGGAATGCAGTGGTGCAATCTCAGCTCACTGCAACCCCGCCTCCTGGGTTCAAGCAATTCTCCTGCCTCAGCCTCCTGAGTAGCTGGAATTACAAGCACGTGACATCACGCCCGGATAATTTTTGTATTTTTAGTAAACATGGGGTTTCACCATGTTAGTCAGGCTGGTCTCAAACTCATGACCCACCTTGCCTCCCAAAGTGTTGGGATTACAAAGGCCCAGCCAAAATTATGTATTTTTAAAAAGCACCACAGAAGACTGTGATGTGCAGCCAAATTGAAGAAACACTGCACCAGACAGGGAGCCCTAAAGCTTTGCAGCTAGACAGAATCTGTCTACTTCAGCAACACAAGTTGGCCTTCAACTTTCAACCTTACATTACTGTAAGTCATTAAATGCCATCTTATTTTCTACTCTTAGTCAAGAGTTCTTGAAGTATTTCTTAGATAACCACTAATTTCACAAAGCAGCAATTTTTTTTTCCCCCTAGAAAGCAGCCTATAAGTTAGAACCAAAGGCTGAAGAATCACACTGGTTCAGGCAAGGCGGTGGTTTCATTCCTAATTTAAGAGTCACCAGAAATGAGAAACTCTCATCTATTTTTTCGAGACAGAGTCTTGTTCTGTCACCCAGGCTGGAGCACAGTGGCGCGATCTTGGCTCACTGCAACCTCTGCCTCCTGGGTTCAAGTGATTCTCCTATTTCAGCCTCCAGAGTAGCTCGGATTACAGGCACCCACCACCACACCCAGCTAATTTTTGTAATTTTGGTAGACACGGGGTTTCACCATGTTAGCCAGGCTGGTGTTTATCTCTTGACTACATGATCCACCTGCCTTGGCCTCCCAAAGTGCTGGGATTACAGGTGTAAGCCACGGTGCCCAGCCTGTTTCCAACTTTTTGTACTACAAGACTACTTTCTAAAAAGTGTTTTTTGAAGACCTCTACAGGATAACTGTACCTTCAGCATATCTTGATGGAAAAGACACCCATTAGCTTGTGGATTTATGGACTGTAAGCTAAAATTCCAAATGGCCTCTGTAATTAAGGAGACCTGAGTTCTTTTTTTTTTTGAGACGGAGTCTTGCTCTTGTTGCCAGGAGTGCAGGGGCACAATCTCGGCTCACCACAACCTCCACCTCCCGGGTTTAAGCAACTCTCCTGCCTCAGCCTCCCAAGCAGCTGGGATTACAGGCATGTGTCACCACGCCCAGCTAATTTTATATTTTTAGTAGAAAGGAGGTTTCTCCATGTTGGCCAGGTTGGTCTCAAACTCCCAACCTCAGGTGATCTGCCTGCCTTGGCCTCCCAAAGTGCTGGGATTACAGGCATGAGCCACTGCACCCGGTCAGGGAGACCTGAGTTCTAACTGCAGTTACGTCATTCACAGCTGTGTAACCTTCGGTGGATTACATCACCTCTTTGAGATTCTATTTCTTCACTGTAAACAGGGAGAACAATACAAAGCTCACAGGGTTCATTATGAAGATCAAATGAGATATGCAAAGCATTTAGTACAATGTCTGGCATTCAGGAGGGAGTCAATAAACATTCAATCAGTGACTAATGTATTTCTAGATACAAGTATCATTGACAGGGACTCATATATATATATATATATATATATATATATAAGCACAAAATCAAACACAGATCTTTTTTTTTTTTAATTTTTTTTTTTTTTAATAGAGACGATGTTTCACCTTGTTGGTCAGAGTGGTTTCAAACTCCTGACCTCAGGTGATCCACCCACCTCAGCCTCCCAAAGTGCTAGAATTACAGGCGTAAGCCACCACACCCGGCGGGAAAACACAGATCTTTTTAAGCATGAATTCCCAGACCACTGGCTGTCATTAACTATTAATATTTCCAAAAACATTTTGGAGAGTATTAGATTTGTTTTCTTTTTATTGCCTACTAAATATATTAAAATACAATAATGACAGAACAATAATCAATAAAACCATCATTTTGTAAAATGATATTTTAACACCAAGAGATGAGAGAGAACCATGTAATTTCCTAACGAAATAACTGAATACATTTAGCACTTGTGAAAAACAACTTCACTATTATGATTTTTGCACCAGCGAAAACTCTGTTACCAAACAATACACTAGCATATGGGAACCACTCTTTAACAGAAGTGTTTTCCATCTCAAACCATACCATAGTCTAGTAAGCTGACCATATGCTTTCTGGAAACCAGATGTGAAGAAAAGAAGGGTGGGAGGGGAGAAGATAGAACAGAACTAAGATGTTTGCAAAATGTCCCTTAGGAATTCACTGAATGGTGTGAATAATAGCTAGCGTTTACTGAGCACTTAGTCTGTGCCAGGTACTGAACTCAGTAATGAGCACATTTGCATTTATTTAATTTTCACAATCCTATGAGGTAGTTTCAGTATCCCTCATTTCACAGGTGAAAAAAACTTGTCCAGGACAACACAGGCATTAAGTAATAAAATCAGGATTTGAAACCAATAGTTCAGCTCAGACCCCTGACTCAATCACTGGGATACACCGCTTTCAATATCTCTCAATATGGAAAGATGTTTCATATGTACTATTTTTTAAAAATCAAGTCTAAACAGTATGTACTCTGAAGCACAAAGAGAACACTGCATAATAAATAGTTCCAGATTAAAGGAGAGGAGCGATGTAACAACTGAATACAACACAGGATCTGGGAGTTTCTTTCATTATGAAGGCTATATTGAGAAAATTGGTGAAATATGAATAAGGTATGCAGATTAGATAATGGTATTGTTATAAATGTTAACTTCCTGATTTTGGCCCAGGTAAGGTAGCTCACACCACTTTGGGAGAGGCCAAGTTAGGCGTATCACCTGAGGTCAAAAGTTCGAGACCAGCCTGGCCAACATGGCAAAACCCCGTCTCTACTAAAAAATAAAAAAATTAGCCAGGCATGGTGGTGCACGCCTGTAATTCCAGCTACTCAGGAGGCTGAAGCAGGAGAATCACTTGAACCTGGGAGACAGAGGTTACAGTGAGCTGAGATCGCACCAGTGCACTCCAGCCTGGGTGACAGTGGGACTCCGTCTAAATAAATAAATAAATGTTAACTTCCTGATTTTGATCACTGTGCTGTGGCTACATAAAAGAATTTTTTTTTAAAACACACACACACACACACACACACACACACACACACACACAAAAGTATTTAGGATTAAGGAGGCATCATGACAGCAATTTACTCTGGAAAAAAAGACACACAAGCACAAACAGACATGCAACACACGCACAGACACACACACAAAGAGGTTAAAGAAAAGAATGGCTGGGTATGGTGGCTCACACCTGTAATCCCAGCACTTTTGGAGACAGAGGCAGGAGGACTGCTTGACCCCAGGAGTTTGAGACCAGCCTGGGCAACATGGCAAAACCCCATCTCTACAAAAAATTAGTTGGGCTTGGTGGCATGCACCTGTAGTCTCAGCTACTTGGGAGGCTGAGGTGGGAGGATCTGTTGAGCCCAGGAGGTTGAGGCTACAGTGAGTTGTGATTGTGCCACTGCACTCCAGCCGCTTGGGTGACAGAACAAAACCTGTCTGAAAAAAAAAAGTTATATTTTTAAAAAAAGGACAAAGCAAATGTAGTAAAACATTAACATTTTTGGAAATCTGGGTGAAAAACATTCCAAAATTCTCCATTGTACTTTTCTCCCCAAAGGGCCAACTAGATCTGTTGTATTCTTATAACTTAATTGTAAGTATGAAATTATTATCAAATAAAGATTAATCTGAATCTAGTATTTACCATACTCTCAATTTTTATTTTTTTCTGAATTTTTCTATATATCTGTATATTTTCAAAATTTTAAAAATATTTACAACATGATGCAATGCCTTTGATTTTAAAAAGATGTTTGTACACTTTTGTTTTTTCAGCATTTTCTCATTTTTCCGTAATGTATATAAAAATAATTAACAAAACAAATGCCTTCTACTAGATGCTACTAGATGTGAAGCACTCCCACTACACCTCCATTTCATCCTACCTAGGACCACTAGCAGAACACACTGTCACTTCCACAGGTAGACCTGTCACTTTTCAGACTTTCAAAGCTGTGTAAGCTGCTGGTCCTACAGTCATCTTCATCCAGTCCTTTATACAGAAATCTGGACAAAGAGGAGACAATATCCATCCTATTTAAAGTGAAAAGAAAATCAGTGAGATTCTTTGCACATTAGTAGGCAGCCTGAGAAGGCCCGTGCTCGGTAAGCCCTCAGACTCCCATTAAGCTATACTAGGGACTCTGTCCCAGGACTCACAGTTTCTCAACTGGAAGACACAGAAAAGTGGCACTTCCAGACCTAGAAGACCTTCATATACCTGAATATCATCACAATCTCTTAAGAAACTCATGGGCCAGGCATGGTGGCTCACGCCTATAATCCAAGCACTTTGGAGGCCAAGGCGGGCAGAACACCTGAGGTCGGGAGTTCAAGACCAGCCTGACTAGCATGGTGAAACCCTGTCTTTCAATTAAAAAATAAACTCATGGAATAATTTTAATCTCATTTATCTTAGTTGTGACCCCACTAGAGCAAACTCAAATCAAGTAATTTGAGGACTTCAAAAAAGAGTACTCCAAAATCAGGAGACTAAATTAGAGGTATGCCCTAACCACTGCCCTTTATAACCTACCCACCCAGATTACAAGTACCAAGTTTTAGAAGACAGCCCATTATATATGTGTTAATTTCATTGCTGACCATCATTCTGACAGTAGGTCAATACTTTTTGTTCATGAGAAGAGCCATCAATTCTATAGAGAAGGGATGTTCAGATCTCCTAAAATCACATCAACTCCTATATGTATGTGCCTCTTTCCGTGGGTCCAACACTTTAATCAGAGTCTCAAAAGGGTCAAAACCCAAAGAAAAGTAAAGAATTAACCCAGGGATAAGCATCCTCTGGAGCACTGGCCCTTACTTTCTTCCTCTCTCCCTCTTTCACTGTCTAAGAAAAGAAACATATGTAAAATTCTCTCTGCCAAAAGTAAAGAGACCATATTGGGATCAGTGTCTTCATCAAGATAAAGACTTGAGGGGGGCCAAGTGTGGCAGTTCATGCCTGTAAACCCAGCACTCTGGGAGGCCAAAGCAGGAGGTTGCTTGAGTCCAGGAGTTTGAGACCAGCCTTGGCAACATAGCAAGACACCGTTGCTACAAAAAAAAAATAATGTTTTTTCTTTTTTTTTTGAGAACGAGTCTCATTTTATCATCCATGCTGGAATGCAGTGGCACAATCTCAGCTCACTGCAACCTCCACCTCCTGGATTCAAACGATTCTCCTGCCTCAGCTTCCCAAGTAGCTGGGATTACAGGCATGTGCCACCACGGCTGGCTAATATTTGTATTCTTAGTAGAGACAAGGTTTCACCATATTGGCCAGGCTGGTCTTGAACTCCTGACCTCAAGTAATCCACCCACCGCAGCCTCCCAAAGTGCTGGACTTACAGGCGTTGGCCACTGCACCCGGCCAAAAAAAAGTAAAAATTAACCAGGTATGATGGCACGCCTGTAGTCCCAGCTACTCAGGAGGCTGAGGGAAGAAGATTGCTTAAGCCTAGGAGTTTGAGGCTGCAGTGAGCTATCATTGTGCCGCTGCACTCCATCTTGGGCAACAGTGCAAGACTGTCTCAAAAGGAAAAAAAGAAGACTTGAGAAAATGTTTTTTTAACTGAATGGCATGGTATTGTTAATTTTCTTCCAGTTCAAACGAGGCAAAACCAATGATCACATCAAGAAAAAGCATGGTGAGTACCTCAAACACAAATCCCAAGTTGACTAAATCTAGGAAGACCAGAAGGCTGTTCTTCCCACTCTCTAGCTGTTTCTGCCTCCCCAGGAGTGAGGCCCAAACATCTCACAGAAGAGAATGAAGGCCGATATTGCAATGGCTGCACTCTGTGCTCTCATTCAGGAAGGCCTCTTCTCATTTATTACACCCTGATTTCAACGAAAACACATTGTAGCTCCAAGATTGCTACTGAGTTGCCTGTAAACCTTTCACCAATATCTGGGTTCATGTGAGAAAGTGATGATGATCAGCTGATGACTTGATAGTGACAAGAAAAGATAATCAGGTTATTTTTATCTCGTTTTTAGATTTTTTTTGTAGAGACAGGGACTTGCTATGTTGCCTAGGCTGATTTCAAATTCTTGGACTCAAGTCATCTTCCTGCCTCGGCCTCCCAAAGTGCTGGGATTATAGGCATGAAGTACTGTGCCTAGCCACAGGTCATCTTTTAATCAACATTAAAAAAATAACTACAATCCGAATCACAGCACCAAAAAAATAAATAAATAAAAAGTAAAATAAAATTCTAAAAAATTTTTAAAAGAAAAAAATAACTACAATACTGAGATATAATTCAGACCACACAATTCACTTAAATATATAATTTAATGGCTTTTAGTATATTCAGTTAAGATGATTACTACAACCAATTGTAAAACATTTTCATCATCTGATAAAGAAACTCCATGCCTACTAGTAGTCACTCTGCTCATATCCACCCCACATCACTCCAGCCCTAGAAAACCACTTATCTACTTTCTGTCTCTACAGATTTGCCTGTTCCTGACATTTCATATGCATGGGATCATACAATGTGTGGGTCTTTTGTGACTGGCTTCTTTCACTTAGCATAATGTTTTCAAGGGTCATCCATGTTGGAGCATATATCAATATATATCATATATCAATATCATATATCATATATCAAATTTTTAATTTTTTTGAGATGGGGTCTTGCCTCCCAGGCTGGAGTGCAGTGGTGTGATCAGGCTCATTGCAACCTCAAAGTCCTGGGCTCAAGTGATCCACCCATCATGGTCTCCTAAAGTGCTGGAATTACATATAAGCCACTGTGCCTGCAATTACTCCAATCACTCCCACCTTTTTTTTTCTTTTGAAACAGTCTTGCTCTGTCACCCAGGTTACAGGGCAGTGGCAATCATAGCTCACTACAACACTGACCTCCTTGAATTAAGCAATCCTCCTGCTTCGGCCTGCCAAGTAGCTGGGATCACAGGCATGTGCCACCATGCCTGGCTAATTTTTTAAATTTTTTTTTGTAAAGATAGGGTCTCCCTATGTTGCCCAAGCTGGTCTAAAACTCCTAGGCTCAACCAATCCTCCTATCTCAGCCTCCCAAAGTGCTGGCATTATAGGCATGGGCCACCACACCCAGTGATACTTAATTCTTTTCATTGCTGATAATTCCATTATATGAATATATCACATTTTGTTTATCCTCTATTCTAGTGGTCCTCAACCTTTTAGGCATCAGGGACTGGTTTTGTGGAAGACGATTTTTCCATGAACCAGGAGTAGGGAGGAATGGTTTTGGGATGATTAAAGCACATTATATTTATTGTATACTTTATTTCTATTATTATCACATTATAATATATAATGAAATGATTATACAATTCACCGTAATGTAGAATCAGTGGAAAGCCTGAAGTTGTTTTTCTGCAACTAGACAGTCCCATCTGGGGGTGATGGGAGACAGTGATGGATCAACAGGCATTAGATTCTCATAAGGAGAAACCTAGATCCTTGGCATGCTCAGTTCATAATAGGGTTTGCACTTCTATGAGAATCTAGTCCCACCACTGATCCGAGAAGAGGCGGAGCTCAGGCGGTAATGAGAGCAATGGGGAACAGCTGTATATACAGATGATTCTTCATTTGCTCACCCATCACTCACCTCCTCCTGTGCAGCCCAATTTCTAACAGACCTTGGACCAGTATCAGTCCATTGCCTGGGGGTTGGGGACCCCTGCTATAATCAGTTGATGGACATTTAAGTTGTATACATTTCTTGGCTGTTATGAATAATGCTGCTATGGACATTCATATAAAAGTTTTTGTGTAGGCCAGGTGCAGTGGTTAATGCCTGTAATCCAAGCACCTTGGGAAGCCAAGGCGGGCGGATCACTTGAGGTCAGGAGTTCAAGACCAGCCTGGCCAACATGGCGAAACCTCATACCTACTAAAAATATAAAAATTAGCCAGGCATGCTGGCATGCACATGTAATCCCAGCTGCTTGGGAGGCTGAAGCAGGAGAATCACTTGAACTTGGAAGGCAGAGGTTGGTAGTGAGCTGAGATCATGCCAGTGCACTGCAGTCTGGGCAACAAAGACTCCATCTCAAAAAAAAAAGCTTCTGTGTAGATGTTTTCATTTCTCTTAGGTACATACCAATGAGTGGAATTGCTAGATCATATAAAGTCTATGTTTAGTCATTTGAAGAAATGTCAAACTGTTCCAAAGTAACTGCACCATTTTACATTCCCACCAGCAGTGTATGAGGGTTCCAATTACTCCATATCCTTGCAAACATTTATCTGTCTTTTTTATTTTAGCCATTCTGGCAGGTGTAAAATAGTGTCTTATGGTTTTGATTTGCATTTCTCTGATGGTTGATGATGCTAAGCCTCTTTTCACGTTTCTTGGCCATTTATATTATCTCTTTTGGGGAAATACCTATTAAGATCTTTTGCCCATTTTCTAATTTGGTTGTCTTACTATTGAGTTGTAATAGTTCTTTATGTTTCAAACAAATCCCTAATAAGATACGATTTGCATATATCTTTTCCCATTCTGTGGGTTATTTTCACTTCCTTAATGATGTCCTATGAAACATATAAAGTTTCAATCTTGATGAAGTTGAATTTATCCTTTTCTTTGGTTGCTTTTGCTTTTAGAGTCACATCTAACAACTGCCTGACCCAAAGTTGAGAAGAATCAATTCTATATTATTTTTCTAAAAGTTTTATAGTTTTTTTTTTTTTTTTTTTTTTTGAGACAGTGTCTCGTTCTGTTGCCAGACGCCAGGCTGCAGTGCAGTGGCTGGATCTCAGCTCACTGCAACCTCTGCCTCCCGGGTTCAAGCAATTCTCTTGCCTCAGCCTCCCGAGTAGCTGGGACTACAGGCATGTGCCACCATGCCCAGCTAATTTTTGTATTTTTAGTAGAGACGAGGTTTCACCATGTTGGCCAGGATGGTCTTGATTTCTTGACCTCATGATCCACCGGCTTCGGCCTCCCAAAATGCTGAGATAACAGGTGTGAGCCAACGCGCCCGGCCAAAAGTTTTACAGTTTTAATTTTACATTTAGATCTCTCATCCATTTCGAGTTAAATTTTCTGTGTGGTGTGAAATAGGGGATAACATCATTATTTTGCAAGTGGAAAATAAGTTTTCGAAAATAGTTGTTGAAAAGATGATTCTTTCCCCCACTTAATTATCTTGGCACTGTTGTTGAAAATTAATTGATTAAACGTGACAGTTTATTTCTAGACTCTCAGTTCTATTCCACTGATCTATATGTCTATCCGGATACCAGTAGCACACTGTCTTTATTACTCTAGCTTTGTAGTAAGTTTTGAAATCAGAAAGTGTAAGTACTACAACTTCACTCTTCTTTGCCAAGATTAATTTGGTTATTCTGAGTCCCTTGAATTTCCATATGGATTTTAAGATCAGCTTGTCAATTTTTGTAAAGAAGCCAGCTAAGTTTTTGAGAGGTAGGGACTGCATAGAGCAATGTGGGGAGTACTGCCATATTAACAATATTAAGTTTTCCAATCCATGCCATGGGACATCTTTCCATTTACATGGATCTTCTTTAATTTATTCCAATATTTTTTTTTACTTTATTTCATTTTTGACACAGGGTCTTGCTCTGTCACTGAGGCTGTAGTGCAGTGGTGTGATCATGGCTCACCGCAGCCTCAATCCTCAACCTCTTGAACTTACGCGAACTTCACCTCAGCCTCCTGGGTAGCATGCATCACCCAGCACACTAGCTAATTTTATTTTTTGTAGAGACAAGGTCTTGCTATGTTGCCCAAGCTCATCTCAAATGCCTATCCTAAGGCGATTCTCCCACTTCAGCCCTCCCACAAGTGCTGGGATTACAGGTGTGAGTTACCACACCTGGCTCCAACAATATTTTGTAGTTGTCAAAGTTTTTCTGTTAAATTGACCTCTAAGTATTTTATTCTTTTTGATATTAGTGCAAACAGAGTTATTTTCTCATTTCATTTTCAGATTGTTCACTGAAAATATATAGAAATAAACCTTATTTGCTGGGCACGGCGGCTCATGCCTATTATTGCAGCACTTTGGGAAGCGGAGGCAGGTGTATCATGAGGTCTGGAGTTTGAGACCTGTCTGACCAACATGGTGAAACCCCATCTCTACCAAAAATACAAAAATTAGCCAGGAATGGTGGCACATGCCTGTAATCCCAGCTACTCAGGAGGCTGAGGCAGAAGAATCACCTGAACCTGGGAGGCAGAGGTCGCAGCGAGCTGAGATCACACCACTGCACTCCAGCCTGGGCAACAGAGTGAGACTGTCTCAAAAAAAAGAGAAATACACCTGATTTTTGTATACTGATCTTGTATCCTGCAACCTTGCTAAATTCATTTAGTGGTTCTAATGGGGTTTTTTTTTGCTGGATTCCTTAGGATTTTCCACATTCTGTCATCTGTAAATAGATATAGTTTTACTTCCTTTCCTATCTGGATATCTTTTATTTCATTTTCATGTCTACTTGCCCTGGCTAGATCCTCCAGTACAACGTTAAACCGAAGTGATAAGAGTGAATATCCTTGTCTTATTCCTGATCTTAGAAGGAAATAATTCAGTTTTTTACCATTAAATATGTTAGCTATGGGTTTTTCTAGCCAAGCACCGTGGCTTACACGTGTAATCCCAACACTTTGGAAGGCCAACATGGGCAGATCACCTGAGGTCAGGAGTTCAAGACCAGCCTGGCCAACATGGCAAAATCCTATTACTACTAAAAATACAAAAATTAGCTAGGCATGGTGGCAGAAGCCTATAATCCCAGCTACTCAGGAAGCTGAGGCAGGAGAATTGCTTGAACCCAGGAGGTAGAGGTTGTAGTGTGCAGAGATCATGCCACTGCACTCCAGCCTGGGTGAGAGTGAGACTCTGTCTCAAAAAAATAAAAAGGTGGGGCACAGTGCCTCAATGTGCTGTAATACCAGCACTTTGGGAGGCTGAGGCAAGTGGATCACTTGAGGTCAGAAGTTCAAGACTAGCCTCGTCAACATTGTGAAACCCCGTCTCCACTAAAAACATAAAAATTAGCCAGGTGTGGTGCTACACATCTGTAATCTCAGCTACTTGGGAGGCTGAGGCAGGAGAATTGCTCGAACCCGGGAGGCAAAGGTTGCAATGAGCCGAGATCATGCCACTGCACTCCAGCCCAGGCAACAGAGCGAGACTCTGTCTCAAAAAAATAAAAATAAAAAATAAATGTGTGTGTGACACACACATACACATGCACACATACAAACACACACACATCAGTTGTGACTTTTTCACAGATGCCCTTTATCAGGTTGAAGAAATTCTCTTTTAATTTGTTGAGTGTTTTCATTATCAAGAGGTATAAAATTTTGTCACTTTTTCTCTATCTATTGAGATTATTACATGTTTTTTGTCCTTTAGTATATCAAAATGGTGTATTATGTTAATTTTCAGATGTTAAACCACATTTGAGGGGCCGGGTGTGATGGCTCATGCCTGTATCCCAGCACTTTGAGAGGCCAAGGCAGGCGAATCACCTGAGCATAAAAGTTTGAGACCAGTCTGGACAACATGGAGAAACCCTGTCTCTACAAAAAGTGCAAAATTTAGCCAGGTGTGGTGGCGCATGCCTGTGGTCCCAGACACTGGGAGGCAGGCTGAGGTGGGAGGATTGAGCCTAGGAGGTGAAGGCTGAAGTGAGCAGTGATCATGCTACTGCACTCGAGCCTGAGTGACAGAGTGAGACCCCATCTCAAAAAACAAACAGAAAAACCAAACTTGAATTCCTGGGATACAAACACTTACTTGTTATGTGTTTGTATCTGCTGCTAGATCTAGTTCACTAGTATTCTACAGAGGATTTTTTGTCTGTATTCATTAGACATACTGGTCTATAGCTCTCCTGTGATGTCTTTGTCTGGCTTTGGTAGCAGGATAATACTGGCTTCACAGAATGAGTTAGTGTTCCCTCCTCTTATATTTTATATAAGGGTTTGAAAAAAAAATGGTATTAATCCTACTTTATATGTTTGGTAAAATTCACGAGTGAAACCATCTAAGCCTGATGAGTCATTTTCTCTATGGGTCATTTTTATTACTAATTCAATCTCTTTACTTGTTATAGATCTATCTAGATTTTCCATTTCTTCTTTATTATTTTAACAATTATTTACGATCTGGCAACCTCTCTGTGGCATGGGTGGTACCTTGTATTCTCCAATATTGATGCTCTCAGTTTACCCATGTAAACTAAAATTGCTGTACTGCTGATGGGAACACTGAAGATGTGTATCTTTGAAAAATCCCTCTTGATTTCAGACTGCCAAGCCTAAACTCTAATACTGAATTATCTCACCCCTTTCTCAGATGCCTTACTGGGTGCTAGGATTTTCCCAATATTTCCTCATGAACAAATGTGGTAAGAGGTTGAGCAGCAGGGTCATGTTGACTCTGGTGACAAGGAAACAAGAAACCAGAAAAACGTTTTCACTACTATCTTGAGGAATTTCATGAATTGTACCACACACCCTACTGCCTGCTCCTTGTCTTCTTTGTCTAGCACATCTTGTGCACATATACCATGGTCATTCTCAAAAGGTACAGTATTTGTCACCCTCTTTTTATTAGCTCAAAATAATAAAGCAATAATAATCAGACTGGAGTCTCTGGAGTCAGACCCACTACGTGTGTGACACTAATAAGTTCTGTAATCTTTCTATCTGCACTTTAGTTTCTTACCCATAAAATAGAGATAATACTATCATCTACCCTAAAAGGTTGTTAGGATAAGTAAATAATATATGTGAAAGTGCTTAGAACAATGCCTTGCACCTTTATGTATATCGAAGTAGACCATGTCGCTGACAAACACATTTGATTTTACTCTCTTAGACAGTTCTAGGGTGTTGAAATGTAGAAAGGAAGATACTTTCTATACTCACTGGATGAAATATAAGCTCTAAGAACTGAAATTGCATAGGATAGCATATAAACATAATTAACAGGCCAGGCATGGTGGCTCATGCCTGTAATCCTAGCACTTCGGGAGGCTAAGGTAGATTACTTGAGGTCAGGAGTTTGAAACTAGCCTGGCCAATGTGGTGAAACTCTGTCTCTACTAAAGATGTGGTGGCATGTGCCTGTAATCCCAGCTACTCCAGAGGCTGAGGCAGGAGAATCACCTGAACCCAGGAGCCGGAGGTTGCAGTGAGCTTAGACTGCACCACTGCACTCCAGCCTGGGAGACAGAACAAGACTCCATCTCAAAAAAATAAATAAATAAAATAAAATAATAATAATAAATGTCTCCATTCTCAAGAAAGAAGTCAATCTGACAGAAAAAAAAAATGGATGGGAGATGGTAGAACATAATAGATAAAAGCATAGCTTCTGGATCTGGTGGACCTGCACTTCACTTTATATTGGCTATTACCTTGAACCAGATACTTAACCTCTCTCAACCTCTGTTTACTCACTGGTAAAATGGGAAAAATACAGACTATAAGGAGATTTGATAAGGATTAAGACAATATTTGCAAAGTACCTGGCATACAGCAGCCATCTAATAAACAGGAACTGATTTTATTAGTTCTTCTTTTCGGTTTTTGTTTTTTTTTAAATAGAGGCAGGGTTTCACTATATTACCCAGGCTGTTCTTGAACTCCTGGGCTCAAGCGATCCTCCTGCCTCAGCCTCTCAAAGTGGTAGGATTACAGGCATGAGTCACTGTGCCCGGCCTTATTAGTTTTTTAAATTTAGGTTTTTTTTGTTGTTGTTGTTGTTTTGACACAGAGTCTGGCTCTGTCACCCAGGCTGGAGTGCAATGGCGTGATGTTGGCTCACTGCAACCTCTGCCTCCCAGGTTCAAGCGATTCTCCCACTTCAGCACCCAGAGTAGCTGGGACTACAGGTACCTGCCACCACACCTGGTTAATTTTTGTATTTTCAGTAGAGATGGGGTTTCACTATGTTGGCCAGGCTGGTCTTGAACTCCTGACCTTGTGATCCACCCGCCTCCACTTCCCAAAGTGCTAGGATTATACAGGCACGAGCCACCGCACCTGGCTTTAAATTTAGGTTTATAAGGAAACAAGGAACCCATGTTAGTCCAGGGGGTTTCTCAACCTCAGCTATACATGTGAATCCCCTGGAGAGCTTTTAAAAAGTAAGGCTGCCTATACTGCACTTCAGACGAACTAAATCAGAATATCTGGGGTTGGGACTGGATGTCAATATTTTTAAAAGTTGTCCTGCGGGACTGGCGCAGTGGCTCACGCCTATAATCCCAGCACTTTGGGAGGCTGAGATGGGAGGATCACAAGGTCAGGAGTTCAAGACCAGCCTGGCCAACATGGTGAAACCCCATCTCTATATTTAAAAAAACAAAAAAAAGTTGTCCTGGGAATTACAGTGTACACTTGGAAGTGAGAATCACAATAGCTAGCCAGAAAAGATGTCTCAATCTTTACCATCTAAAATAAATTTTTTTATTAACATCTACAAAATCCTTACAAAATAAACCCAAATCAGAATTTCTACTTTCTCAAATCAGAATTACTACTATCTGATGGTGAAATGGAAGCTAACAGAGTTTGAACAATTTGTTTCTGGAAGATTCAGAGAGACAAGTTTAAAACTCTTGTCAAGCCCTAAAGCTTACAACTCTTATTCAAATGTATTTCTAACTACCACTATTCCTTAGCATGACTACAAATCCAGTCATGATCCTCTCCTCAGTGAAATCCTTTAATGCACCTAACCCTTCAGAATCAAGTCCAGACTCCTCATCAGGAACACAATCCTTCAGAACTTGGCCCCACATGGTGTATGGTGAGCATGAGTCACATACATTCAGCCTGCTGTGGCTCTGATCTAAACAGTCCAACCACCAACCACCCAAGCAGACACTGCTCAGTCTCAGGGGCTTGCTAACATGCCAAGGCTACAGTGTTAACACCATAGAATACAAGGTGAACAGCAGCCCCAGGAACTGTGCAACATGACAAGACTACTGGCCCTGCTTTTCATCCTAGCCTCTTCTGTCTCTGATTCTACTTTATTTCCACACACTCATCATCCCCTCTCTAAACCTGAGGATCTCACACATGCTTTTCCCTTGGCATGGAACACTGGTTCCTTATTCTGCAGACCTCAACCTAAACAACACTTCCTGGAAGAAGCCTTCCCCACCACCATCACCACCACCACTGCCCCACTTCAGGTTGGAAGCTCCTGCTATGTCTTCCCATAGTGTCCCAGAGTTCCCCATCAGCATTCTCAGTGCTACTGAGTACAAGGACCATGTTATCATACTCACTAATTCCCAGGGCCTGGCACTTAGAAAGTGGTTAATGTATGTGGAATGAAGAACAGCCCAGAAGGAACACAGAGAAGCAACTGTAACTGATCCACAACAAAAGGTTATTCCCCTAACTCAGGTCTCACGTTCCACCTCCTCTAAAGTGAGCTTTGTGGGAAATGTTAACTGTTGAACCTGAGTAACACAAATACAATGATCATTCTCTATTCTAATTATTTTTGTTGTTTGTTTTGGTGACCATCTTTCTCTGTCGCTCAGGCTGGAGTGCAGTGGTGTAATATCAGCTCACTACAACCTCCGCATCACCCTCCCGAGTAGCTGGCATTATAGGCGTGTGCCACCACACCCGGCTAATTTTTGTATTTTTAGTAGAGACAGGGTTTCACAATGTTGGCCAGGTTGGTCTCTAACTCCTAACCTCAAGTGATCCAGACACCTCGGTCTCCCAAAGTGCTTGGATTACAGGTGTGAGCCACCATGCCTGGCCTTCTAATGTTTTTTAAGTTTGAAATTTTCCATAATAAACCTTTGGGAAAAAAATACCTCTATTTCTAATCCTGCCTTCCTCGCTAGGTATTACTTAGCTACAGGATACCCAGCAACAACCTATCATAATTTCCTGCCATCTGATGGCAGTGCCATAGGACAGAGAGAGAGTATAAACCCACTGTCAATATAAGCACTAAAAAATCCTTAGGGTCAGGTAACAAAAAGGCCTGCCAACAACTAGATATTAGGTTCCAACAAAATGCTGGGCTTTCATCAATTTCCTTCTAATTATAGCCTTTTCTTTTGAGACAGAGTCTCACTCTGCTGCCAGGCTGGAGTGCAATGTCATGATCTCGGCTCACTGTAACCTCCACTGCCGAGGTTCAAGCGATTCTCCTGTCTCAGCCTCCCAAGTAGCTGGGATTACAGGCGCCCACCACCATGCCTGGCTAATTTTTATATATTTAGTAGAGACGGGGTTTCACCATGTTGTCAAAGCTGATCTCGAACTGCTGACCTCAGGTAATCCACCTGCCGCCTCCTAAAGTGCTGGGATTACAGGCATGAGCCACCACCCCGGCCAATTATAGCTTTTTCTATAGGCGAGGAGAACTGTTCTTCAGGTCTGAGAAGAGGAAGAAGAAAAGATGCTGAAAAGCATGTGCAAGTTGCAGAAGAGAACACAGCACTGATGGATTAAAAGTCAGGGGAAGCTGAGTTACATAATTTGGCTTGCTCTGGTGCTAGTCTAGCAGCAAAATCACCAATCAACCAAACATGCTCAACTTCAGCAGCTATCTAACAGGCACGAGAAAACATGATTAACACTAAAGAAAAAGTCCCTATTCAAGACAGCTATTCCCAAAGGACTGTGCACTCATAAACAGTTCTCTCTGGAAAAAAACACTGACAAGGATATTAGCTTTTGAAGTTCAATAGATGAAGAACTCCTCACTTTCTATCCGCTTTGTTCCCTCTTGCACAACATTCCTGAGGCAAAGAACTGTGATGTCAGTGCAGCTGACCTAGGCTCTGACACTTGCCATTACCTCTTGCTGCTTCTCCTCATTGGGGTAGGTGTCTACAAATACTCCCAGCCCCACAAATTTGTCCATGTTTCCAAACACAGGCCCTAGAGAGAGAGAACAGATGATGAACAATGAAATAAAGCTAAGAGTTGATAAAGGAATAATATATCACTATGATGGAGGAAAAAGTAATATTCAAATGACTCCCAAGCATCTCTTAAGATGAGAAAACACATGTGAAAGTACCCAGCAAAGTTCATGGCCTGTAACAAGTGTCCAGTAAATATCTGTATTTGTATGTTGTTGGAGGCAAGGGAAAGAGAGAAGACCACTGCAACTTTATTTAGCACTCAGGCAGCTTCCTGGTCCAAACTGGTTGCTAAGGCGCCCCTACAGTATTCTGCTTTACAAACACTTGGTAAAGCCTATGCCCCCAAGAGAGAACCGAATTCCCTAGTTCTACTTCTTGTTGCAAAGGAGATCTGGTCAAATCAGGCTGAGCCTGCCATCTACGTGGAGAAATAGCTCCTACACAACAAGAAAAATAGATAACTCTTCTCTTGACTCAGCAGTGCTGAGATCATTCACTGTAAATGCTTGGAAGAAATCAGTTCACCCAGTCGTGTTCAGGAGAGCCTGTGCTTTCATCCAGCCAACAGGCCAGTTAGTTTCATAAGGAGACTCAGAAAGAACTAACAAGCAGGCAACTTCCCCAGGATGAGTCAAATTCAGCTGCTTATAAGGACTCTGATCTCATTCTAGAGACCAGATAGGCTAGTATTCATCCATGTACATTAAGGGAGAGGGAAAACGGCTGGCACTGTGGGGAAGGAACCTTTTCAAAAAGAGGGCACATGAAAAAGCGGGCTGTCACACCCACAAAAGAGTAACACAGGGTCCCAATACCTGGCTGCATCCGATCCTTTGTGTACCAGATTGCCAAGCCATCCCCATGCAGATTCTTCTTTCCTTGTCCATGAATTTTGAAATGCACCTGCAACTCCCAGTCTCTCAGGAAGCATGGCTAAAGTGAGAAAGACACTGGAATCAATGAGAAGCATGAAATACAAAACCCCTCAAGACCACACCAGCAATCTACAGACTTGGAAAACACAAATGCAGGTAACACAGGGCTAAGGGTTAAAACCTAAATCTAAGACTTGCTATGTGTTCATGTCATAAAATTAAATGGACTGAACTATTTAGAGATTTAATATGAAAATTAATAAACCTCCCCATTATCATCAATATTTCCCAACAGAAACAGGACAGAACTCCAAAGCTGGAAAAGACAAGAGTATACCAAACTCCACTCCTGTGATCCTACATCCACTCAGCACAGTAGCTCGGCTTTTAAGAGTAGAGACAGCTGTATTCATACTCATTTATAACATAAGATCACCCTTCAGACAGAAAGACTCTAAAAAGCTGGATTTAAAGAAAGGTCAAAGCCTAATTTATTATAACAGCATAAGAAAAGCTAAGGTATTATGCAAAGGCTTCCAGGAATAATTAGCAGATACTACAAACAACTCTAATTAGCTAGATCTGGCCCTCTGCCAAGTGGAGCGGTAAGCCAGAATTCTCACAAGAGCAAGTGACAGCCCCTCAAACCCTCCCGTCCATGGTCAAGAAGCATAAATGCACTTGGAGAAGGATGCAAGTGGACGGTTAAGTGTTTTAAACAGTTGAATATTTTCAAGAAAAAATCAGAGTGGGTACTTCATTTAGGGAGGCGTCTGGTTAAAAGTCTATTGTGAAGACAAGGTCAAGAGATTGAGACCATCCTGGCCAACTTGGTGAAACCCCATCTCTACTAAAATACAAAAAACTAGCCAGGTGTGGTGGCTCACACCTGTAGTCCCAGCTACTCGGGAGGCTGAGGCAGGGGAATTGCTTGAACCCGGGAGGCAGAGGTTGCAGTGAGCCAAGATCGTGCCACTGCACTCCAGCCTGGCGACGGAGCAAGACTGTCTCAAAAAATAACAATAATAATAATAATAAATTAAAAAGTCTACTGTGAAGAAAGAAGTGAAGGAAGAACAGACAGATCAGCTGAGTTCAGCCAAAGGCTCTCCAAATAGACTGTTCTGGGCAACATATTGTCAGATCATTTTCAGTTTTCATTTTTTTATTTCTGGGGTATTTTCCAAAAGTGTTCATATTAGAAGTACATGGTCAAAATGAAAGGCGGTTGGGTACTCGTGCATTTAGCAAGGGGTCCTGAAATCTCCAATAGGTTATCCTACTCTGATGAGCCAGTCTCTGTCTTGCCACTCTGGATTCTGATCTCTTTGCTATTTAAGATTTCAGAGAAAGGCCAGGCACAGTAGCTCACACCTGTAATTCAAGCACTTTGAGAGACTAACGTGGGAGGATCACTTGAGCCTGGGAGGTCCAGGTTGCAGTGAGCTGTGATAGTGCCATTGCACTCCAGCCTAGGTGACAGAGTGATAAGACCCTGTCTTAAAAAAAAAAACACTTTCAGAGAAAGAGTGAAATTCAGTGGGGCAGGAAGCTGCCAGTAGGTAGGTATTAGGCTCTCAGGAAGAGGGCAGTCACAGAAGTTCTCAGTGAGCCAAGAGATGTCTGTCACTGATTCTTGGCCTCCTATAGCAAAATGTTTTGCTCAGGACCATGTCTCTAATAGTGGTTCTGAAATTCTGCCACACAATGGATTTACCTAATGAGTTTTAAAAAATCCCAATGGCCAACCTGCACCCTATTCCAATTAGATCAGAATCTCTGTGGGTGAATCCAGGCATCGATTCCAATAGATAGCCAAATTTGAGAACCACTGCTCAAACAAATGCATCCTATTAACTCAGAAACAAGCTGATAGCCATGGTGACAGCCAGATAACAGAGAACACAAGTACCAGAAATCTGAAAAAGGAAGAACTAGATGCCATACTAGAACTGCTGCTAAAAGTTATGTAGAGACAGAGAGCCAGCAAGACAGCAGCAGAGTATCAGGCCTTGAACATAATCATTCAGTAACCCACAAGAGCCCCCTCAACAAACTTATAGAAGTGTAACAACGTAACACATATTTCTGTAACCATTTTAACTTGCCACAGCTTTTTCATGTCTATTGTCTTATTTTATTCTCACAACAACCCTGTGGGCAAGTAAAACAGGTATTCTGAAGCTCATTTATCAGATGGAGAAAAGGAAAAGTAAGAGGTTAAATAATCTGCCTAGGGCTCACAGGAGGACTGGGACAGAGCTGGACCAATAACCCCAGTCTTTGAACTGTCCTTTATCTCTCCTACCAGAACACAATGCTCTGTAGTCTGTCCAAAAATGAGCTCAGCACTATGATCTAGGTTAAGGGACCAGTTTGTGCAGATGACGGATGTAGAAATTTCTCTTGCCCTCCTGAAGAGGAAAAAGAAATCATTCTCTTTTCTCATTATCTACAACTAACAAGAAAAGCCATGTAAAAGTAAGTTCTTAGTTTGGGAGAGCTCCAAAGAAAGTATCAAAGGATGCCAAAGTCATGCCCAAAAGTAAACTAGTCGTAAAAGATGTAGAATGAGCCCTGGAAACAGAAAATAAAGCATCATCTTACACTTGTACAAAATCACAGTGCAGCCACACCAGGAATACTGCATTCACTTCTTGCCGCCATACCTCAAGGAAGACAATGCAGCTAGAAAAGGTCCAGAGAAGGACAAATAAAAGGATCAACAGCTCAGAGTGGCTTTCACATGAAAATAAAATTTTATATCAGATTCTTCAAATTGAAATAACAAGGTGGGGATACTGGGATAAGGTCTGGGATCTTTAAAAGAGTACTCTTAACCAGGCATGGTGGCTCACACCTGTAATCCCAGAGCTTTGGGAGGCCAAGGCAGGAGGGCTGTTTGAGGCCAAGAGTTTGAGACCAGCCTGGGCAACATAACAAGACCCCATTTCTACAAAAATATTTTAAAAATTAGCCAGGTGCAGTGGCACATATCTGTAGTGTCAGCTACTCAGGAGGCTGAGGCAGGAAGATCCCTTGAGCCCAGGAGTTTAAGGCCGTAGTGAACTATGACTGTGCCACTGCACTCTGGTCTTCTACTAGGAATCTTCTTACAAAGCAGTTAAGCAGGAGTTATTATTAAACCCTAAGAAGTAGTACTATTGGGTCAATCAGGAATTAGACATTTCAGGAAAAAAAAAAAAAGATTTGCTATAATTAAGGCAATAGAGAGCATTTTCCTAAATACCTGATTTATTTATTATGAAGGTCAGAATAATCTCAAAAATAAAGATCCTTGATATCCACAGAAGACAGAATACTGGGGGGATAAACAGTAAAATTAAATCAGTATGCCACTGCTGAAACTTCTAGGCCTTTCTGGGTCACCAACACAGGAGGGAGACAGAAAGATTCTTACCACCCGGTTCCACAAGGCACCCTGTTTACTTTGCATATCTGGGGTAAGGCGGATATACTGGGTCATCACCATGGCATTGCCCATCAGATTCCACAGTGAGGAACTGCCTGTGCCCACACCTACAGGAAGGAAGTAGATAAGTTCATACTCTTCAACACC
This sequence comes from Plecturocebus donacophilus, assembly GCA_004027715.1. Classification (NCBI taxonomy): domain Eukaryota; kingdom Metazoa; phylum Chordata; class Mammalia; order Primates; family Pitheciidae; genus Plecturocebus; species Plecturocebus donacophilus. Next base: position 18,347 of record PVKP010003377.1, on the reverse strand, counting down.
AATCCATTCAGAAAGCAGCTACCACAGAGTCTCTGAAAGCCGAGCTATCATCTTTTTTCCCCTTTCATTTCACTCAATCTCCCATCTTACGCCACTCATGAATCTTAAATCTTTACTATCTCTACAACTTTTACAAGGTCTTTATCAGGTGAGGACCCCAAAGCACATAAGACCTATCACTTTGTCCATGCTACAGTAACCATAGCTCACATCCATTCTTCCCATTTTATATGTGAGTAAACTTTAGCATCATAAAAGAAAAAAATTTTCCTTGGTTACATCAAAAGGAGTTTGACAGGCCAGGTGCAGTGGCTCACCCCTGTAATCCCCACACTTTGAGATGCCAAGGAGGGGAGGGCATCTTGAGGCCAGCAGTTTGAGACCAGTCTGGGGAACATAGAAAGACCCCGTCTTTACAAAAATAAAAATAAAAATTAGCCAGGTGTAGTAGTCTGTGTCTATGGTCCTAGCTACTCAGCAGGCTGAGGTGGGAGGATCGCTTGAGCCCAGGAGGTTGAAACTGCATGAGCCATGATTGTGCCACTGCATTCCAGCCTAGACAACAGAACAAGACATTGTCTCTAAATATATATATAAATAAAAATAAAAAGAACTTTCATTCTTTCAAAAAGAAGATTCTAGGGCTTAATCACATTCTTTCTTTAAACAATCCTTAAAGTGTGAAGCTACTCCCTGTACTTTCAATTATAAACTCCTTAAAGGGTGAAAACTTTGTGTCTGCATAACCCATAGTATTAGCAAAGAGATCAGCACAGAGGCACTCCGTGTATCTAAGTGAATAAATGATTACCCTTAGTAATAGCATATACTCTTGCATTTTGAATTGTTTTCTGTCCCACTACCTATGCCTCATTAGGGAAAGACTTGTGTTAGTTAAGCCATCTGCACTGGTTTGTCATCGTTTTGTAGGTAACTGTATCACTTTTCTGGCCGATAAGCTGTGCTTAGAGTTCTGTGAACTCTGGCCTCTTTCAATAGGGTCCCTAGGCAGGAGAAGAAAAGGTGGTTCTACCTAGCAACGTAATTTTATCATCTTTCTTCTCATTCAGTTCAAGTTCTACCCCAGTTATTCCTCTTGCTTTATTTGTAGCACATCCACAGGTCCATCTGGAGACTGGCTCATTGTTAGCTGTCCTCAATCACTCTTCACCACTCTCAATCCTCTCCCATTCCCAAATTCCTCCGGTCCAACTCCAGGCCTAGCATTAGTGGCACCCGAGAGTCCTGCCCTTACCTGCTGGAAACTTCCAGAGCCTCGCGGGCATACCTTGTAACTCCTGCCTTTCAGACCTGTGACTCCCATACGCAGAGGGAATCCCGTAGGCCCCACTGCCACCAGCAGTTTCCTCTGGGCCACGAAGCCCTTCGCTGCCCCGGCTTCTACCCATTAAATCAGGTCCCGAAGCCCTCCCCCTGCACGACCACCTCACCCTGGGCGCCTCACCCTGGTAGGGCTTCGACAGCGAGTGCTCCCGTTTCAAGTACTCGAACGTTTGACCCGCCCCAACTTGCTGTGGCCCCTGCCCAGACCCCAACAAAAGAAGAAGGAGCAACATCCTGGACCCATCCCGAGCTGACAAACATCGCCGCCACTGCTGCCACCACCCAAAGGGTCCCAGAGTCGCCGCCATCTTTCCCACCGCCGACCCTTCATCAAAAGACCGCCCCGTCACCCAACCCATTGGTCCGAAGAACCATCTGCTCCGTGTCCTACTGGCTCTCGTCAAGTCCCCGCCCCCGCAGGCGAGCATATCACCGATTGGCTGGCTTGGGTATCAGTTGCCTTGCCAACCCAGAAAAGGGGCGTAGCCGAATGCCCAGACTCCCTTATTTGCATTTGCCCTGAGTGCCGCTAGGCTTTCTGGGATACGTAGTTTATTTCTATTTTGTTTTCTGCGTACGAGAGTAAATATAAGGAGATAAAACGTTTCTTCTGGTCCCAAACAACGTTCTATCCTCTCTGTCATAGTACGCTCCTGACTGCAGCTCTCTGAATCAATTTGGAAGATACAGCAGTGAAAGGAGAAATAGACAAATTCGTAAAATAGCTGGAAAATTAACAAATTTATAAGAGTTGAACAGCCCTATCAACTAACTTGACCTAATGATACTTATAGAAACTCTACCTAAGAACAGCAGAAGACATCCTCTTCAAACGCAAATGACTCGTTTGCCGTGATAGCCTGGGCCATCAAGCAACCTACAGATGTAAAAATTGAAAGCACACAAATTAATTTTTCTTTTCTTTTTCTTTTGTTTTGTTTGTGTGAGACAAGGTCTTGTTCTGTCGCCCAGGCTGGAGCGCAGTAGCACAATCGCGGCTAAAGCGATCCTCCCACCTCAGCCTCCTGAATAACTAGGACTGCAGCAACGTCCCTTCATCTTTATCCAGCACCACAACAACGTGTCCAGACTGGTCTCCACGTAGCCACTAAAGTGATCAAAACCATCTAACCATGGTGAGTGTCAGGGTTAAATGAGTCAATATTGGTAAATCTCTTAGAACAATGCCTGGCATGTAGTAAGCTCTATTTCTTCCTTTTTCCTTTCTTTTTGTGTATGTGTGTGGTTTTTTGTTTTGTTTTGTTTTGTTTTTGTTTTTGTTTTTGTTTTTGAGACAGGGTCTGTCTCTGTCTCCCAGGCTGGAGTGCAGTGGCATGACCACAGCCTCAACCTTCTGGGCTCAAGGGATCTTCCCACTTCAGCCTGTCAAGTAGCTGGGACTACAGATGTGTGCCACCACACCTAGCTAATTTTTTATTCTTTGTAGCAATGGTGTGTGTGGGGTGTCTCACCAAGTTGCCCAGGCTTGCCTCAAACTTCTGGACTCCAGCAATCCTTCCTCCTCAGCCTCCCAAGGTGCTGGGATTAGAGGTGTGAGCCACCACAACCAGCCATAAGCGCTGTTTCATCATCATCATTCTTATTAACCAGGCCTTTGATGGTTCATGGTCACCTGTAGGGAGGAGATTCAAGCCCCTCAACTTGGCACACAAAGCCCCCTGCCATCTGGCCCTGGCCTTATTGCCCATGACTCCCTTCCTCCATCTTTATGCTCCAGCTTCCCTTTCCTCTTTTTTTTTCCAGTCTGCTGCCTTCTGGAGGTCCTTCCAGAACTCCTCAGGCAGGGTATATTCTCCTCTGTGAGCTCTCAAAGTGCTCCATGCACATCTCTTGTAGAGCAATTGACCGATCTCTGTGTTTATGTCTTCCCAACAGACTTAACCAAAGTTAACACTCTTGTTTTCCTGAGCATGAATATATTTAATAAGATAAATATGATTATGAGCCTACTTTACAGGGGATCAACCTTTTAAAATTAAAGCTGTTGCATTTATTAAAAAGAGATGGGGTGTCAGCTGGGCCCAGTGGCTCACGCCTGTAATCCCAGCACTTTGGGAGGCAGGCAGATCACCTGAAGTCAGGAATTCGAGACCAGCCTTGCCAACACGGTCAAATTATGTCTGGACTAAAAATAATACAATAATTAAATGGGTGTGGTGGCAGGCGCCTATAATTCCATATATTTGGGAGGCTGAGGCAGAAGAATTGCTTGAATTCAGGAGGTGGAGGTTGCAGTGAGCCGAGAAGATTGTACCACTGCATTCCAGCCTGGGCAGCAGAGAGAGACTCTGACTCAAAACAACAACAACAACAACAAAGAAGAGATGGTGTCTCAATCCCTCACCCAGGCTGGGGTGCAATAGTGTGATCATAGCTCACTACAGCCTCAAACTCATGGGTGAGGCTCAGCTAATTTTTAAACATTTTTTTCTAAAGATGGGGGTCTCACTATGTTGCACAGGCTGCTTTTGAACTCCTGGCCTTAAGTGATCCTCCCATCTCAGTCTCTCAAAGTGTTGGGATTACAGGCATGAGCCCTGGTGCCCATCTTGTCACAGCCATCAGTCTTTGACACCCTCCAATGTCAAATGTCTAGTGCTAAGACCTTAGGAATTGCAGTGAATCTGTTCATGTCATATAATGGCTTTAAAACCATTCATAACTCCCAATTACCAAAATCCAAACTCCTTAGTGTAGCATTCAAAGCCCTTTGCAACCTGCCTAAAATCAGGCGGTACGAATGTGTATTATAATATGTGTCAGCCGGAATTATGGAGCTCAATTAACAGATTATGGGTTTGTCTCTACAGCAAGGCTGGGCGCTCCAGGACCACAGGAAGCAGGTCTTACTCATTTCCTATCTCAGGCCCCACCCAACCTGTCAGCCAGCACATAGTAGGGGTTCTAATTGTTTTGAGTAAAATTATTTCCATTGCATTTGTCTGCAAGATGAATTTTTAATTGTGGTAAGATGTGCATAAAAACAACTTATAATTTTTAAACATTTTTAAGTACAGATGCTCCTCAACTTTCAGTAGGATTACCTACAGAAAAACCAAACCCATCCTAAAGTCGAAAAATCCTAAGTCAAACCATCAGAAGTCACGGCCATCTGTATACAGTTCAGAGGCATTAAGTTCATTGGCAGTGTCATGCACCCTGTCAGCTGAATTTCTGATAGATTAACATCAGCAGATCTTTCATTGTAAAATTCTGTATGATGAAGAAAAGGGATAGAAAGGAGAAGGGTGTGAAAGGTGAGAGGCACTGGCCAACAAATCAGATCATTTTGTTCAGACTGTTGCAATAGGACGAATGCTCATTAATGAGGAATGTATCAAAAAAAAGGAAGGACAGGGGGGTGCAGTGGCTCACACCTGAAATCCCAGCACTTTGAGAGGCCAAGGCAGGCAGGGACCACTTGAGGTCAAGAGTTCGAGACCAGCCTGGCCAACATGGTGAAACCCTGTCTCTACTAAAAATACAAAAATTAGCCGGGCATGGCACCTGTAATCCCAGCTATTTGGGAGGCTGAGGCAGGAGAATCGCTTGAACCCCGGAGGCGGAGGTTGCAGCCAACCTGGGCAACAAGAGTGAAACTCCAACTCAAAGAAAGAAAAAGGAAGGAAACCTGGGGTAACTCCAGGTAAACAAGGGATTTTTACAACAGGAAGGATGAGGAGGGTCTGATCTGAGTCATTGAGGAAGGGTGGAAGTGGGTCTTATCTTGGGATATTCTAGAGCAGGGTAATCTGTTAAGATTAGCCATTTCTCAGCCCTGCTCAGTGGCTCATGCCTGTAATCTCAGCACTTTGGGAAGCTGAGGCAGGCTGATCACATGATGTCAGGAGTTCGAGACCAGCCTGGCCAACATGGTGAAATCCCGAGTCTACTAAAAATACAAAAAAAAATAGCTGGGCATTGTGGCAAGTGCCTGTAATCCCAGTTACTCGGGAGGCTGAGACATGAGAATCACTTGAGCCCGGGAGGCGGAGGTTGCAGTGAGCCAAGATTGTGCCATTGTACTCCAGCCTGGGCAACGGAGTCTACAAAATGAGATAGAAGGAAGACAAAAGGATGGGAGATTTCTTTGCTGTACCTGCTTTTCAGAAGCACAAGCTTCAGCTAAATTCAACACAGTCAAGGTGTTGGGGGTGGTGAAGGGAAAGAGAACAAGGAGCCATGCCCCCCTCAACACTGCCTTACTCACACGCAGAGGCTAGCTCAGAGCGCAAGACCTCCTTGGAAAGCTAGCTCAGGTCTTGCACTCCTAACCTTTCAGCTGCCTAGTGGTTCCCTTTTTCTCCGTGGAATCATCCATCTTCCATGATCTAGGGCTGCACAACTTCAGGGCTAGGGTATTCATATACAATATGAATTGTGCATTCCAGCAGTTCTGGGTGATTTCTCTACCTTCCTGTCTTAAAAACCAAAGAGGAAGCCTGGGCACATTGGCTCATGCCTGTAATTCTAGCACTTTGGGAAGATCGCTTGAGCCCAAGAGTTTGAGACCGGCCTAGACAAGATGTTGAGACCCTGTCCCTTTAAAAAAAATTAAAAACAACAACAACAACCAAAGAGGTACCTCCACTCAGGAGCACCTTGAAACCTGATGCCCCTTTACCCCATGACAGAGGCTCCAGGGCAGCCCCTTGGCCTGGTCATTCCACTGCTTCTAACCCTTCTTTTCTAAACCTTGCCATTCCATTCTGATCCACCTTCACTCCCAGGACCAAAGCAGGGCCTAACATCAGCCCTCCCTAGGCCAAGTATAACCATCCATCCATCCTCAGGTATCCAGTAGATCAGGTCCATCTTTAGCACAATAGTCACAACTGACTGGATCCTACCAACCGTACCTCCAGTTCTCCAGGTAGCCACTGGAGCATACAGGAGGATGTCAGCTCCAACACTAACTAACTAGCCAGCTACTTCCCAGCAGTGACTTCTCCACATTGTCCTCCTGACAAGCCACAGTCAAATATCCTGGGGTACCTTTGCCTGAGCCCATCTGACAGACACTGGAGTCAATAGGATTGAATCCTTACTTGTGTAAGGATTTAGTTTAAAAAAAAAATGGAGTATTTATTTTTATTTTTTTAAGAGATTCTCACTCTATCACCCAGGCTGGAGAGCAGTGATGTGATCACAGCTCACTGCAACCTCTGCCTCCCAGGCTCAAGCCATCATCCCATCTCAGCCTCCTGAGTAGCTGGGACCACAGGCACATGCTACCACACCCAGCTCATTTTTTTTTCTTTTGAGATGGAATCTTGCTCTGTCGCCCAGGCTGGAGTGCAATGTCGTGATCTCGGCTCACTGCAACTTTTGCTTCCTGGGTTTCTTCTGCCTCAGCCTCCCAAGTGGTTGGGATTACAGGCACCTGCCACCATGCCCAACTAATTTTTGTATTTTTAGTAGAGAAGGTGTTTCACCATGTTGGCCAGGCTGGTCTCAATCTCCTGACCTAAGAAGATCCGCCTGCCTCGACCTCCCAAAGTTCTGGGATTACAGGCGTGAGCCAACGAGTCCGGCCAACTAATTTTTATAATTTTTGTAGAGACAGGGTTTCATGTCAACCAGGCTGGTCTCTAACTCCTGGATTCAAGCAATCCACCCACCTCAGCCTCCCAAAGTGCTGGGATTACAGGCATGAGCCACTGCACCTGGCCTTTTTATTTCTTTCTTTCTTTCTTTTTTTTTGAGGCAGGATCTTGTCCTGTCACCCAGGCTTGAGTGCAGTGGTGTGATCATGGCTCACTGCAGCCTCAACCTCCCTGGCTCAGGTGATCTTCCTGCCTTAGCCTCCCAGGTAGCTAGAATACAGTCAGGTATCACCATGCTTGGCTATTTTATTGTATTATTGTATTGCATCATGCTATTTTATTGTAGAGATAATATCTTGCTATTTTCCCAGGCTGGTCTTCAACTCATGGGCTTGAGGCATCCTCTTGAGATCCCGAAAGTGTTGGAATTACAGGTGTGAGCATCTGAGCATCGTGTCCACCCCACCCTCCACCAGAGAATTTAATACACCGCCCAGTTTTCAGAACTACAGCCCTTTCACATTCAGTATCTCATTTTAACCTCACAATGACTTGGTGTGGTAATCTTTAAGGTTAGGACAAGCTGGGCACAGTGCCTCACACCTATAGTACCAGCAGTTTGGAGGCCGAGACAGGAGGATCCCTTGAGTTCAGGAGTTTGAGACCAGCCTGGGCAACATAGTAAGACCCCATCTCTACAAAAAATTGTCTGGGCACAGTGGTGCGTGCCGGTAGTCCCAGCTACTCAAGAGGCTGAGACAGAAGGTTCATTTGACCCCAGGGGGTCAAAGCTGCAGTAAGCCATGATCAGGCCACTGCACTCTAGCCTGGGTGACAAAGCAAGACCCTTTCTATTTAAAAAAAAAAAAAAAAGAAAGAAAGAAATTCAAGAACAGTTCACAGAGTACATTCCAAACAGGCTCCAACTCCTGAATTTAGAGATAAGAATTAGAGATTTGCTTTAAGATACTCTAGAGGAATATCACATGTGTGTGTTTAGAAGGGTAGGAAGGTTAAACAAAAAAGCATCAGGATGTTGAGAACTGCTTGAGCTGAGATATGGATGCACAACACTCCCTCCAGCTTCATGGATGTGTGAGACTTGGCCTAAGAAACAGCTTCTCAATGTCTCCCCTGGAGATGATGAGGAAATATGCTAAGTATGCATTTGTGGTGTTTTCTAAATTTCCCCAAGGGAAGGAAAACTGTAATTAACTATAATCCAGTAAAGTGCATCGTGACCGATCCAATATAATGTTGTCATAACTAAAGAGAGAGGTGTTTGCAATCTAGAAAAAGAACAGTGAAGGGATGGAAAGTAAGTCAGAGTTGTAACAGTTCTGTCCAGGAAAGAGAGTGCTTCTAAGTAGCCTGTGTTGTCTCCTTATAACTTTACTCAAATAAAGCCAAGCATATTTATAAAGACTTCCAGCCTAACATTCTAGTCCTCTTAGCAGTTTAATTTTTTTCTGTATAAATTAAGAAATTAGTATATATTTGGGTTTATCACTTAGTTATTAGTTTAGTCAGAGTGACTTAGCCCTCCCAGTCTGTTTATTTGTAGGGGAATTGATAAAAACCAGTATCCCGAGGACCAGATCTCAGATCTATGGTGGCTCCTTGAAGTGGCAGAGCTCCCACAATTCAGCACTGCCTCTAGGGATCCAGATGCCTGCTTCGCACAGAGATAGGGCTTAAGATTCACCGAGGATCACAGGATGGGAGGAGAACTCTGGCATATTTGATTGGAGTTGAAATGAAATATGTGCCTTTTTGAGACCCAGCTCTACTGTATAATCTCAGGAAAATTACATAATCTCTCTGAGTCTCAAATCTCTGTAAAATGAGTATGATGAAACCTACCACACTGGACTTCTGAGAACATGAAATGAAGGACTGGACTGGGCATGGTGGCTCACGCCTGTAATTCCAGCACTTTGGGAGGCCAAGGCGGGTGGATCACCTGAGGTCAGGAGTTTAAGACCAGCCTGGCCAACGTGGCGAAAGCCCATCTCTACTAAAAATACAAAAATTAGCCGGGCATGATGGCACGCGTCTGTAATCCCAGTTACTCTGAGGGGTTGAGGCAGGAAAATCGCTTGAACCCAGGAGGTGGAGGTTGCAGTGAGCTGAGGTTGCGCCACTGCACTCTAGTCTGGTGGGTGACAAAGCAGACTCTGTCTCAAAAAAAAATAAAATAAAAAAGAAAAGAAAAGAAGGACTGTATGAGGGTACATGCCCACTGCCCACTAAAGAGTTTTGTAGGGAGGCCGGGTGTGGTGGCTCACGCCTGTAATCCAAGCACTTTGGAGGCCAAGGCGGGCGGATCACCTGAAGTCAGGAGTTCAAGACCAGCCTGACCAACATGGTAAAACCCCATCTTTAAAAAAAAAAAAAAAAAAAAAAAAAAGAGTTTCATAGGGCTGGGCACAGTGGTTCACGCCTGTAATCTCAGCACTTTAGAATGCTGAGGGGGTTGGATCACCTGAAGTTAGGAGTCCGAGACCAGCCTGATCAACATGGAGAAACCCCATCTCTACTAAAAATACAAAATTAGCTGGGCGTGAGGCCGCATACCTGTAATCCCAGCTACTCAGAAGGCTGAGGAAGGAGAATTGCTTGAACCCGGGAGGCGGAGATTGCAGTGAGCCGAGATCACTCACTGCCCATTACACTCCAGCCTGGGCAGTAAGAGCAAAACTCCATTTCAAAACAAAAGAGTTCTGTAGGCCTGGCACAGTGACTCAAGCTATAATTCCAGCACTTTGGGAGGATTGCTTGAGCCCAGAATCAGGAGGCCCAGGCTGGGAGGATTACTTGACTAATCTTTCAGTAGAGGTTGGACTGAACATTGACCAGCCTGGGCAACATAGTAAGATCTTGTCTCTAAACAAATTAAATAAAATAAAATAAGAATTCTGCAAGTATCAGTATACACATTACTATTGTTTGTAAAGCTTTGTTATGGCTTGCCTCTGTGTGTCCTGACCTGTGTGCTGAGGGTTTGGTCCCTTTAGAAGAAAGCCCATATAGAAGTAGATTTATAAATGAAAGAGAAGCCATTGGCTGATTTGGGGTTATTGCTCAGGGATCTGAGGTGCAGGGTAGAAGTGAATAATGCACAGCCAGGTGTGGTGATATGCACCTGTTATTCCGGCCACTGAAAGCTGAAGCAGGAGAATCACTTGAGTTCAAGACCAGCCTAGGCAACATCTTGAGACTCCTCCATTTCAAAAAATGAGAATGGGGGACATTTTCTTAAAAAAGAAGTGAGTAATGTGCAAATCCTATCACTGGAGTCTAGAAATATCATAAGCTACAGCTTCAAAGGTCAAACAGCTAAAGAAAAGTTTTGGTGGGTATAATTTTCTTCATTTGCCTTTGGCCTGTGGAATACCAACAGGCAGAGGAGCCCTGAGCTCCCCAGGACCTGGGTAAGTGGGGAAGTGTGGGTTTAAAGCTGAGCTACAAGCGGGGCACAATGGCTCACCTGTAATCCCCGCACTTTGGGAGGCTAAGGCAGGAGGATCACTTGAGCCCAGGAATTTGAAGCCAGCTTGAACAATAAAGTGAGACCCCCATCTCTACAGAAAAAAAAAAAAAGCACTTTTCTAAAAAGCTGAACTACAGCTAAAACAGAAGCCAAGGAAGGGTGTGGACAAGACTGGGAAATACCCACACTGTGCCACAGGCAGAGCACACGGCTACAAGGAACGGCAGGCTCTTCTGGAGGAGCAAAACCACAGGATCTGGGGAAACCAGCCTGGGACTTCAGAAATTAACCTGATTCAAAATCCTGAGCTAGCCTGGTGGTGGCAACTTCCCAAAGATAGATTCAGATTTGTTGGCTCTGAGGGGAAGGCAGTCAAGGTTAGACTGAAAATGAATGGATAAAAACTGAAGATTAATATGTAAGGAGCCCAATTATAAACAGATGGTGGTGTTTCTTTACATTGTACTCTACTTGGTATTTCTTTAAACAAATAGATTTACACATGGCTTTTTTTTTTTTTTTGAAACACTGTCACACAGACTGGAGTACACTGCGAGATCTGGGCTCCCCCCAACCTCTGCCTCCTGGGTTCAAGTGATTCTCTTGCCTCAGCCTCCCAAGTAGCTGGGAATACAGGCACACACCACCATGCCTGGCTAATTTTGTATTTTTAGTAGAGATGGGGTTTCACCATGTTGGTCAGGCTGGTCTCAAACTCCTGACCTCTTGATCCACCTGCCTCAGCCTCCCAAAGTGCTGGGATTACAGGCATGAGCTATTGTGCCTGGTCGGCTTTTTTATTTTTAGGTAAAGTTTTTTTTCTTTTTCTTTTTCTTTGTTTTTTGAAACAGAGTCTTGCTCTGTTGCCCAGGCTAGAGTACAGTGGCATGATCTTGGCTCACTGTAACCCCTACTTCTCAATCGATTCTCCTGCCTCAGCCTCCTGAGTAACTGGGATTACAGGTGCCTGCCACCACACCTAGCTAATTTTTGTTGTTGTTGTTGTTGTTGTTGTTGTTGTTTGAGATGGAGACTCACTCTGTTGCCCAGGCTGGAGTGCAGTGGTGCGATCTTGGTTCACTGGAACCTCTGTCTCCTGGGTTCAAGTGATTCTCCTGCCTCAGCCTCTGGAGTAGCTGGGACTACAGGCACCCTCCACCAGGCCTGGCTAATATTTTTTGTGTTTTTAATAGAGATGAGGTTTCACCATGATAACCAGGATGGTCTTGAACTCCTGACCTCAGGTGATCCACTTGCCTCGGCCTCCCAAAGTGCTGGGATTACATGTGTGAGCCACTGCACCCAGCCTAAATAAAGATTTCTATCTCCTGTCATGAAGACTTCTAGAATGCTCCTTAGTCCGGGAGCAGTGGCTTACACCTATAATCCCAGCACTTTGGGAGGCTGAGGTGGGCAGATCACCTGAGGTCGGGAGTTCAAGACCAGCCTGACCAACATGGAGAAACCCTGTCTCTAGTAAAAAAATACAAAATTAGCTAGGTGTAGTGGCGGATGCCTGTAATCCCAGCTACTCAGGAGGCTGAGACAGGAGAATCACTTGAACCCAGGAGGCGGAGGTTGCAGTGAGCCAAGATTGCGCCATTGCAGTCCAGCCTAGGCAACAAAAGTGAAACTCTGTCTAAAAAAAAAAAAACAGGAATGCTCCTTAGTCAACTTTTTTTTTTTCTGTCACCCAGGCTGGAGTGCCATGGTGCAATCTCGGTTCATTGCAATCTCTACCTCCTGGATTCAAGCAATTCTCCTGCCTTAGCCTCCCTAGTAGCTGGAATTACAGGCGCCCGCCATCATGTCCAGCTGATTTTTGTATTTTAGTAGATACAGGGTTTCACCATGTTGGACAGGCTGGTCTCCGATGCTTGACCTCAAGTGATCCACCCACCTTGGCTTCCCAAAGTGCTGGGATTACAGTTGTAAACCACTGCATCTGGCCAACATTTTTTTTTTTTTTTTTGAGATGGGGTCTCACTCTGTCACCCAGGCTGGAGTACAGTAGTGTGATTTCAGCTCACTGCAACCTCCACCTCCTGAGCTCAAGCATTCCTCCCACTGCAGCCCACTAAGTAGCTAGGACCACAGATGTGCACCACCACACCCAGCTATTTTTTTTTTTTTTTTTTTGTATTTTTGGTAGGGACAGGGTTTCGCCATGTTGCCCAGGCTGGCCTTGAGGCTGGTCTCAAACTCCTGAACTCAAATGATCCAGCTGCCTCAGCCTCCCAAAGTGCTGGCATTACAGGTGCGAGCTACAGTACCTGGCCAGTTTCAACATTTCTTAATTAAAATGACACCTGGGAATGCATTGGACATAGACAGGTTTGGGTTTCATACTTTGCCCTATTGGCCTCAACTAGCTGCATGACCTTGGGCAAGTTATTTAATGTCTTTGGGACCCAGTTTTTCTTTTCTTTTCTTTTCTTTTTGAGACGGAGTCTTGCTCTGTCGCCCAGGCTAGAGTGCAGTCGTGCAATCTCTGCTCACTGCAACCTCCGCCTCCCGGATTCAAGTGAGTCTCCTGCCTCAGCCTCCCGAGTAGCTAGGACTACATGTGTGTGCCACCATGCCCAGCTAATTTTTTTTTTTTTGAGACAGAGTCTCGCTTTGTTGCCTAGGCTGGAGTGCAATGACACTATCTGGGCTCACTGCAAACTCCACCTCCCGGATTCAAGTGATTCTCCTGCCTCAGCCTCCAGAATAGCTGGGATTACAGGTGTGCAACACCGTGCCAGGATAATTTTTGTATTTTTAGTGGAGACAGGGCTTCACCATGTTGGTTGGGCTGGTCTCAAACTCCCCACCTCATGATCTGCCCACCTCAGCCTCCCAAAGTGCTGGGATTACAGGTGTGAGCCACCATGCCCAGCCTAATTTCTGTATTTTCAGTAGAGGCGAGGTTTCACCATCTTGGCCAGGATGGTCTCTATCTTTTGACCTCCTGATCCGCCCACCTCAGCCTCCTAAAGTGCTAGGATTACAGACGCCTGGACTGGAACCCAGTTTTTCTATCTGAAAAGGGGAATAATAATAATACCTACTCCAAATAATTGCCATAAGGAATGAAATGAGGTCAGAAATGGAAAGTGCAGTGTCTGGCACATTGCCAGCACCCCAGGAATGGGACCTATTCTCTCATTATTAGTTATTTGTCCCCTCACATCTGGATTGCAGTGGTACCTCCCAAGCTGGACTTTTCTCTACTCCATTTACCCACCAATTAACCTTCCAAATTTTTAGTCTCCATACCATCACTTCACTAAGAACCTTCTGTCTTTCCCTAATTATATTAAGACCAAACTCTTCAGTTTGTGGGGCAATGTCAGGACTTGGGCCATTACTTTAGAAGAGTTGGAGATTCTCTCCAAAGTTTTGAACAGAGGAGGTTGTAATCTAACCTATATTTTTAAAGGATCACTCTGGCTGCTGACTTCAGGAGTGACTGTAGAGGGGAAGGTAGGAGCAAAGAGACTAAGCAGGAGGCTGTGTGGGTTACCCAGTGAGAAAGGGAAAGGCTGGGGGCTGGGCGGAGCTGCAGGAGCAGGGAGAACTGAATGGGTCTTAAGATGTTTTTTCAAGGTACAGCCAGCAGGGTTTGCTGATGGGACACACAGAGGTCTAAGAGAAAAAGAGGAGTGGGCCGGGCACCGTGGCTCACACCTGTAATCTCAGCACTTTGGGAGGCTAAGGCGGGTAGATCACTAGAGGTCAGAAGTTCAAGACCAGCCTGGCCAACATGGTGAAACCCTGTCTCTACTAAAAATACAAAAATCAGCCAGTGGTGACACATACCTGGAATCTCAGCTACTCAGGAGGCTAAGACAGGAGAATTGCTTGAACCCGGGAGGCGGAGATTGCAGTGAGCCAAGATCCCACCACTGCACTCCAGCCTGAGCAACAGAGCGAGATGCCATCTCAAAAAAAAAAAAAGAGAGAGAGAGAGAGAAGGAGAAGGATGGCTCCAAGATTTTGGGCCACAGCAACTGAAAAGATGGAATTGCCACATGCTGATAGAAGGGAAATTATGGGAGACACATCTTCTTGGAGAAAAGATCAGTAGTTTCATTTCTGTGATACTAGGTTTATATGTCTATTGGACAGCTAAGCTAAGAGCAGGTCCTCAGACCCCTACGATTACCCCAGCAAGACCAAATTTTCAGTCTTTAAGAGAAGCTGGTGGCCGGGCATGGTAGCTCATGCGTGTAATCCAAGCAGTTTGGAGGCCAAGGCGGGCGGATCACCTGAGGTCAGGAGTTCAAGACCAGCCTGACCAACGTGGTGAAACCCGTCTTAAAAAAAAGAGAGAGAGAGAGAGAGAGAAGCTGGAAAGTCTCTCTTTTTAAATTTATTTTTATTTTTTTTATTTTATTTTTTTGTAGACACGAGGTTTCACCATTTTGGTTAGGCTGGTCTCGAACTCCTGACCTCAGGTGATCCACCGCCTTGGCCTCTCAAAGTGCTGGGATTACAGGCATGAGCCACCGCGCCTGGCCCTGGAAAGTCTCTCTAAGCCTACTCAGGCTCAGGAGGCTGTCTAATTACAAAACAGAGAGAGAGAGAGAGAAGCTGTTGGGTCAGGGAATAGTGGCTTACACCTGTAATCCCAGCACTTTGGGAGGCTGAGAAGAGACGATGGCTTGAGGCCAGGAGTTTGAGACCAGCCTGGTCAATATAATGACTCCCCATCACTACAAAAACATTGAAAAAATTAGCTGGGCATGATGGTGAGCACCTTTAGTTCCAGCTACTTGGGAGGTTGAGGCAGACCATCACTTGGGCCCAGGAGTTTGAGGTTGCAGTGAGCTATAATCATCCCACTGCACTCCAGCCTGGGTGACAGAAGGACACCCTGTCTAAAAAGAGAGATAGAGAGACAGAGTGTGTGTGTGTGTGTGTGTGTGTGTGAGAGAGAGAGAGAGAGAGAGAGAGAGAGAGAGAGAGAGACTGTTAGGGGTCAGGGTGGCAGGAAATTTATCAGTGGGTCAGTGCTCAGTAAAGAGAATTTTCCCATGCCTACTGTGGTAGTCACTTCCAAATGGCCTCCATGATCCCCCCTCCTGCTATTCATGCCCTTGTATAGTTCTTTCCCACATAATATTAGGTTTGGTCCTTGCAACAAATAGAATATGGAAGAAGTCGTGATATGGCACTACTGAAGCTAAGCCGTAGAAGACATTGTGGCCTTCACCTCGGTCTTCTACTCCTTGGATCACTTATTCTGGGGAAAGCCAGCTATCATGCTATGAGCAGTCCTACATACAGGCCCTCATGATGAGAAACTAAAGCCTCTTGCCAACAGCCAGGACAGTGAGGTTGGAGGTGGATCTTCCAGCACTAATTAAGCCTTCAGGTGACTGCAGCCCCAGCCAATGTTGACTGCAACCTGTGAGAGAGTCTGAGCCAGAACCACCCAGCTAAATTCCTTCCTAATTCCTCCCCACAGAAACTGTGACATAATAAATGCTTATTGTTTTAAGTCATTGAGTTTTGGGGATAATTTTTTATGCATCAGACCTCTGCTCAGGCAGTGAACTTGCTCTTCTGCCCCCCTCACTCCTACAGCAGAGGGAGGAGGGAATTGGAGAGAGGTGGGTAGAAAGAGGGGTTCGTGGCAGGGTGCACTGGTGCACGCCTGTAGTCCCAGCTACTCAGGAGGCTGAGGTGGGAGGATCACTTGAGCCCAGGAGGTTGAGGCTGCAGTGAGCCGAGATTGCACCACTGCACTCTAGCCTGGGCAACAAAGCAAGCCCTATCTTGAAAATTTTTAAAAAAGAGGGGTTGGCTGTGGAGTGGCCTCTACTACAACCCTGGGATGGACTCCCCCAAGAGGGTTACCTGCCAGGCAAAGGGTACCACAACAGACAGAAGCTAGGAGCAAGGAGAACTGACAGGGGCTGAGCCTTCCGCTACAAGAACCAATATCTGGGGCTGGGCACAGTGGCTCACGCCTATAATCCCAGCACTTTGGGAGCCGAGGCGGGTGGATCACCAGGTCAAGAGACCGAGACCATCCTGGTCAACAGGGTGAAACCCCGTCTCTACTAAAAGCACAAAAATTAGCTGGGCATGGTGGTATGCGCCTGTAGTCCCAGCAACTCGGGAGGCTGAGGCAGGAGAATTGCTTGAACCCAGGAGGCGGAGGTTGCGGTGAGCCGAGATCACACCTTTGCACTCCAGCCTGGATAACAAGAGTGAAACTCTGTCTCAAAAAAAAAAAAAAGAAAAAAAAAATAACCAATATCGGGATTCCAGATCACACTCAGTCAAGCAGTAACAACCACAAAAGGAGTGGGGATTAAGCGGTGGGAAATTAAGTAAAGAGAAATTACCATTCTTTCCTCTTTCCTCAACACTAAAAAAATTAGACCTGAAAAGGAAGGAGGACGTGTACCAGAACCATCCCATGACTGCCTCCACTCACACTAGCCACAAACGAACACACACAAATCTATCCCCCTACAGCCAACTGCAGCAAATGGAGGGGTGAAAGGCTGACCAAAACCTTTCCCCACCTCCAAGTCACTACAGCAGAATCTGATCCCCCAAGCCTGGAGAAGGACGATAGAGAGATAACACAGATTATATATATATATAGATATAATTTCAGATATATATCAGAAATGAGATGGCAGGAATTTTGTTTTTTGTTTTGTTTTGTTTTTTTGAGACAGGGTCTTGCTCTGTTGCCACGGCTGTAATCCAGTGGTATGAATATAGCCCACTGCAGACTCAATTTCCCAGGCTCAAGTGATCTTCTCACCTCAGCCTCCTGAATAGCTGGGACTACAAGTGTGCACACCACCACATCTGTTAATTTTTTTTATTTTTGTAGATATGGGGTCTTGCCATGTTGCCCAAGCTGGTCTCAAAATCCTGGGTTCAAGCCATCTGCCCACCTCAGCCTCCCAAAGTGTTGGGATTATAGGTGTGAGCCACCATGCCTGGTTGAGATGGCAGTTTTTTGTGGACCTGAATGGGCTTTTTTTTTTTTTTTTTTTTTTTTGAGACAGGGCCTTGCTCTGAGGTTGGAGTGTAGTAGAGCAATCATGACTCACTGCAGCCTCAACCTCCTGGGCTCAAGCAATCCTCTAGCCTCAACCTCCCAAGTAGCAACCACAGGTTTGCACCACAATGCCTGGATAATTTTTAAAATTTTCACATTTAAATTTAAAATTTTAAATTTCAATTTTTAATATGTTCTTGCCATATTGCTCAGGCTGGTCTAGAACTCCTGGGCTCAAGCGATCCTCCCTCCTCACCCTTCTAAAGTGTTGGGATTACAGGCCCTGATTGGAGCTTTTAATGCTAAAAGTCATACTAAGCTAAGGAATCTATCCAAGACCTCAAGAAGGATACAGAAAGGGAAATATGACGGAAATTAGTTAAAAGCCTTGAATGGAAAAGAAATAAAACCACGTCATGTTGAGTGCCCACTGCGTTGAGATCGCTGATAAAAAGTTTATAATATGTATTAATGTTTATAGATATATATTTTTTTTTTCTTTTTTTTTTTTTTTTTTCTGAGATGGCGTCTTGCTCTGTCACCCAGAATGGAATACAGTGGCCCAACCTACAACCTCTGCCTCCCAGGTTCAAGGGATTCTCCTGCCTGAGCCTCCCTAGTCGCTGGGATTACAGGCATCTGCCACCATGCCTGGCTAATTCTTATATTTTTAGTAGAGACAGGGTTTTGCCATGTTGGCCAGGCTGGTCTCAAACTCCTGACTTCAGGTGATCCACCTGCCTCAGCCTCCCAAAGTACTGGGATTACAGGTGTGAGCCCCAGTACCTGGCCTAAAAGGTTACAATTCTGTTCCTTTAACTTGAGTCCTTAGAGGGGCAGCACAGTTCATGGGTTACTAAGGTTTGGAGTCAACACAGATTTGAAAGGTATTGAAATCTATTTCAGTGTGATTCAGAGAAGTTGGTTT